>NQII01014828.1:0-16848 GCA_002778355.1 Clitarchus hookeri | reverse complement strand
AACCAATTGAACATGTAACTCCTAGGGTGATTTTTCAAAGGTTCTTTTCAAAAGTATCGAAGATACCGTGAATTTATCTCTGGTGATGGTGGAAAAGGAAACAATAGTATTTGACAAACCGATATATGCAGGCTTTGCAGTACTAGACCTCTCAAAGACCCTGATGTATAGATTCCATTATGATGTAATGAAGAAAAAATATGAAGATGACCTTGAACTGGGCTACATGGACACCAACTGCTTCGTATATCAGATAAAGACCAATGATTATCAGGACCTGGCTAATGATATGCAGTTAATGACGAGTTCAATACAAGTGCCTATCCCCCCCCCCCCACATACACACATCCTTGCTATTCCACTACCAAAGATTAAGTTATTGGGAAATTTAAAGATGAGTGTAGAGGGTATGTAATGCAGAAGTTTATTGGGCTGAGGGCCAAAATGTATGCCTACATATGTAACAAAGCCACCAAAAAGGTTAAACACATCCAGAAATGTGTAATGAAGGATAATAACACATTTGAAGATTATATGAAGGTACTGTGCAACAACAACGTGATTCTGTTAAAACAATCAGATCGCACCAGCACAATGTATATACAGAATGCATAAATAAATAAGGTATAACTTGGACTGATGACAAAAGGCAGATAATGGAAGATGGAATGAATACAGAGGCTTATTGATATAATGATAGCGATATGTAAATATTTATCCCCATCAGCTGCAGCGATACACTGTTAGCCCATGCAAGAGTATGCATATCCTGTCACGTGTGCCATTAACGAATCATTATGGTAGCTGTAGCCCTTTCAAGAGGAATCATACCTTGTCAGGCATGTCCTTGTACAAAGACTATACCATACCAACCACCCACACGACCAGTTATTTTGTGTATCCATTTAATTTTTACTGGCATTATGTTAGATTGCGTGGTGGCATGCTGTAGCCTGTGCAAGAGGTATCCTTATCTTGTCAAGTGCGTTACCGATATGTCCTGCTGTGCGTACTTGTGCATTGTTCCCATTATGTGTTATTTTTCATTAACATTCTGTAGCACATGCAAGAGCCATATTCGTCTTGCCAGGTGTGTTGCTCTTGATGAATTATGGTGCTGTTGAATGGTGGTACGTTGTAACCTACGCAAGAGATATACTCGACCTGTCAGATGTATTGTTGGCTTATCAATGTCCTCTTTTTTTAGGTGTGTTGCTTTTATTTCAGGTGTCGCAACCCCACCTATGTAGTACGGCCATGCAGCACTGGAGAAAATTTAAAAAAACGGAAAGTTGATTTACTCAAATAACTTTATATAATGTCTCCAAAAAAAAGCTAGCAACTGTACTGTGCAGTCCCTGGTCCCAACATTCGGGGAACCATGCACATGGTCATGCCATGTGGATGGTAAAGGGGGAGAAGTATGTATGCCGGTACGAAAGAGGTCGATTACGCCCCCACTCGAGATGGAGGTGAGGATGACTCCTTGAAGATTGTGGTGGACTTGCCTCAGATGGAGAAGAGAGATATCTACACTGCAGAACATGACTTGCAAAAAAATATATTGTGTGATGCAAAAAAAATACTATGTTAAATAAAAAGTTTAAAATGATTCTGGGTTAAATGATTTACTTCTAATATGTCCCTTTTCTTGACATTACAAAATATCACAGCTGGTTGTATAAAAATTAAAGTGACAAAAAAATTAGAAAATGAATTATTTTTTACCATTAAGAATTAATTTAAGAGAAAATAAATTAATTGTACTGAAAATTAATTTAAACGATAGTAATTCATTTTACTATTAATAATTCATTTTAAAAAAAATATTAATTTGATTGAAAATTTATTTTACCCGTAATAATTTATTTAAGAGAAAAATAAATAAATTACATCGAAAAGAAATGAGTAAGGATAAAATACATAAAACACCAATATTTTTCAAAAAATACTTATTTAGTACACAGTCAATACACGACACATATATAATTTTAAAAAAAAAGTTCATATAGTTCTCTACTTTAGAAGACTGTTACATACATTTATAAACAGTTCTCGAATGATGATAAACACCAACTTCTTGCGAAGCATTGCACAAATCTCTGGATCATATTGATGTCCATCGGTTCTTGACTGGTCATCCACCTCATCATAGCCACACTGTAGAGCTTGCACTTATTTGACAGTTGACTCCACAACTTCCACCTCACCAATGGTGGGACCATCACCAACAGCAGATCCGGCATCTACAGCTCCAGGAATACACACCTTTGGGCAGCGACGACGAGTGGGTGCAGGTTTGTTTCCCGAGGTGGAGGCAGAAACATCCATAGTGGGTACCATCACGAGTGTCTAGCGCCGATGCTGTACTCAGCGGTATCTGGTCGTCTGGCTGGCGGCATCCTTCTTGGGCCTGGGATGCTGGGAAGGTTCGTACTCCGCCTGGGGCAGCTCCACGGCACAGTCCGGCAAGTGGATGGTAGCAGGTGTCTGGGCCGGAGCGATAATTTGGTGGATGGTGCAGGGCATCTGCATCTGCGGCATCATGTGGAACACAATGCAGACCAATGCTTCCTGACAATCCATCTGAAACTGAGATGGTTCGTAGATGACTGGATAATGCGCGAAACGCCAGTAATGAATGCCGCCACCGCATGTCTCTGTATACGAGCGCATGTATCAATCTTCTGCAATGAAAATTTATTCCAAACTACTGTACTCTGGCTTGGCATTTACATCCATGTTCATAGGGCAGAATAGAGTTATGGTGACGATCAGACTTCTAGGCGACGACTAAACGAACTCGTCGATTGTTCCCACAAATATATAATATGGATGATGATCATGCGTGCCACCACACGAAAACCAAAATTCTCTTACATTTCGGGTGACTTCGTGTCTAGTCGTAACTCGTATATTCACGGTCCCAGGACGAGGCACATCATTTGCGCAGCAGCTGTGCGTTCCTCTATGTGCATGTCCAGTCAGGTTCTGACCTGTCGCAGATGTGCTGCTGCTGGTCGTAGTTAAGTTTCATCAGCTTGTGCAGCGAAAGGCAGCTACACTCGAACTGCATGTCAATGATTACAACTTCGTTTTTGCTCAAGTCGCTCAACCATTTTTCTGCTCGGGCTCCTAACAAGTAAACCGATCCTTACGGATACTGCATCAGCAAGTCTTGCAGCACGTTTCCCACTTGGTACGGAATCTTGCCTTCGCCCCACCCCAGTCTGTAGTGGTACTTGGTCAGCCAGTCGTTCGTCTTCTTGCTTTTAACCTTCAAGAGTTTTCACGAATAAGGAGGGCAGAAGGAGCGTGTGCACATTTTGTCATCGTCGTCGTAGGTCACGGCGATCTCCTTGAGAACTTAGCCGATCTGGCTCTGGAAGCCTTGCAGGTTACAGTACACCCTGACACAAACTGAGGTGAGAAGCAGTGATAATCTTGTTTATTTATGCTTAGCTGACCATATTCACCAACCTTGCAAAGCAGTCGAACCTAATACTCTGTCGTGCAAAATGAAACAGTATGCAGCAGTGTTTGCGGGCACATTTTCCTCGGAAATAATTTCTATACGACAATCCACCATGCCGTTTTGAACGTGCTCGTTTTGTTTGGACATGTCAAATACCAGCAATGGCACTGTTTCACGGAATCTTTCTGGACTGAGGACGGGGTAGGACTCGCACCCGTAGTAGGAGGCTTGAAACTCAGTGTACAGATAATATGGCAACGTAAATCCTTCTTGGTCGAAATAGGTGTTCAAATCCATGTACACATAGTTTTTGCTATTCAGAAATATTTTTATATTCTGTATGTTGCAGTGGTCGAAGGTCGATTTGTCTGCCGAGATTTTGTGTTGCTTGTTCGTTTGAAATGCCGGTTTGACATAACAGGTTTTTTCCGTACTTGAAGATATCTTCACCACCCGGTGGTTTCGCGTGGCAGACGACAAGACCGAGCACGTAACCAAACTCCAGCTCCTGAAGGTTATGTCGATGATTTTTTCTTTCTTGGCGTAGTTCAGTAGCTTCACACATTCGCGGGTGCTCGGAGTCACGTGGGGAACGAACCACTCCATGTTGGTCAGGGTTACAGCGATTGACTGCGGGTTTTCTCCAGCTTCCAACACTGCAATGAGATGCGAGGTGGCTAGCATTATCGCCAGTTCTGGCCTGGCTCCTATTATTATCTTCCTATAATCTTCGGCGAAACCAAGTAGCATCGATAGTGGCACGCTCATCTCGAACTTGCCTTCTGTGAAGATGGGAACTTTGTAGCCGTCTTCAATCCCCCAGCCTGCCATTTTTACAATTCCGAGATTGTTAGGTGTGAGCAAGAGATAGTTTTTTTATGGTGGTGATTATGTCCACATCCCACATTTCGTCAATAGTAACACCATTCAGTTAGCACATTACTTGCTCGAAAAGGTGGAGTATAACATTGCCAACGAACACGGTAGTGGTGGGGTAGGTCATGTCCTCTTTCATGATACCTGAAATGCGCAGGAATTATTGTAAAGGAAGAGTGTGAATATATTGAATCTGTATCGGGATTCGAACATCTCGGCCTAGGGCATAGAGGCCAGTCAGATAGGGCTGGTAGCAATGCAGTTCAAATTGGTTGATTTTGTCGTTGAATTCTGCCCGCTGGGTTACATTAAATACATTGCCATCTTTAATGCCTGTTCACTTTAAACCCTAGGCTACATAGGAACTGCTCGTTGGCACATGTTAGCATGCCGGTGTCTCGAGCTCTACTGGTACTGGGTGTGGTGCTGCACTCGACTTAATGCACGGTTCGTCACACGAAACTCAATCCTATTGTTTCAGGTGCAGACACGAAGTGATTTCTTTGTTTCTGAAGTCTATCTGCTTATCACCCTGATCGACGATCCTCGCGACCACTTTGTGTGCGCTCTTTGCGATCATGGGAATGTAAATGATGCTTTTTGGAACTTCGACCAGTTTATAACCTGGTGGGGCCATCGGCGCGAACTAGTGCAGCGTATTGCTGGTTTTACTGTTGATGTAGCAGCCGCTCGCCAAATTACAGTTTATGCATATCACATCCACTGGAAATATGTTCACCAGTCGCGAGGATTTTTGAATTTTACCAGATTCGCATATTCGCGTCTCGAACCCCAGCATTGGTCCGATGGTATCCAGTTCAGTGAAATCGATATCGGCACTGCAAAATATTTCTGCCTTCAGCGTGTTTGGGTTACCGTGTAGTTCGAAAGTCACATCCGATGGCATGGATTTCTTTATCGAATTGGCGATGTCCTTCAGTTCGTATGTACCAGTGGGAATGCTGATTTCCTTCACGTTCCTTGCCACTGTATACTGGAATGCGGAATTACTGATTTCTTCTATGTTGGATATGAAGTTGTAAGTTTGAAAACCCGTAAGTCCGATGACCTACTCCCCTTCCAGCTCCAAGGGTGGGTAAAATATCGCCCACAGCTCGGAGGTATTACTGCTTAGGATGACGGACACTGACATACTGACTGGAAAATATATGTGCGAANATTACAGTTTATGCATATCACATCCACTGGAAATATGTTCACCAGTCGCGAGGATTTTTGAATTTTACCAGATTCGTATATTCGCGTCTCGAACCCCAGCATTGGTCCGATGGTATCCAGTTCGGTGAAATCGATATCGGCACTGCAAAATATTTCTACCTTCAGCGTGTTTGGGTTACCATGTAGTTCGAAAGTCACATCCGATGGCATGGATTTCTTGATCGAATTGGCGATGTCCTTCAGTTTGTATGTACCAATGAGAATGCTGATTTCCTTCACGTTCCTTGCCACTGTATACTGGAATGCGGAATTCATGTTTTCTTCTATGTTGGATATGGAGTTGTAAGTTTGAAAACCCGTAAGTCCGATGACCTACTCCCCTTCCAGCTCCAAGGGTGGGTAAAACATCGCCCACAGCTCGGAGGTATTACTGCTTAGGATGACGGACACTGACATACTGACTGGAAAATATATGTGCGAANCATCGCCCACAGCTCGGAGGTATTACTGCTTAGGATGACGGACACTGACATACTGACTGGAAAATATATGTGCGAACACATTTTATGTAAAAGGTTAATGAACAATTATTCGCCTACGATTTATTTTTATTCCACCGCACTAGAAAGCGAAGACACAAGTGTTCGGGATCTAATCCATCTCATATTTGTAAGTCAGTTTGCAATTTTTCAGGTAAATTGCAGTTCAGGTGGTTGACTCAAATTCCCAAAACTATCGTAGTATACCNAAGTCAGTTTGCAATTTTTCAGGTAAATTGCAGTTCAGGTGGTTGACTCAAATTCCCAAAACTATCGTAGTATACCTCACATTTGCCATGTTTGACGTAGGTTACCCAGTGCATACCAGGCCCAGCTGTCATGTCCAGGTCGATTATGGCACATTCATCACGTTTGGGTTTAGGGGGCAAACCATCTCGCATGAACACACCATGAAAATGAGGTATCTTCTATTTGTGTCCAAACAGTTCCAAATCCACATTCGTGAGCGGTCGTTTCGGTAGAAATTTCATTAGCGCCTCCTCCTNTATTTGTGTCCAAACAGTTCCAAATCCACATTCGTGAGCGGTCGTTTCGGTAGAAATTTCATTAGCGCCTCCTCCTGCTGCGACACTTTTCTTTCCCACACTCCTTCTCCTCCTCCTCCTCGGTAGGGCCATCGTATGTAAAGTCCTTGGCCAATTTTTTTACCTATGGCGATAGCTTCTAGTTTACGGTTGTGGGGGCAGTTTTTTCTTAAATTGCTTATGTTCGTTTGAGGCTCGTTTCACCACACTAACGATATTCGTTACAACCCTGACGATACCGCCCAGATCACCGATTGCAGGTATCAATGTGGGAATAAATCCTCCTGTCTTTTCCTTCCTCCTCCTCTTGGAATTTCGTCTCGCTTTCTTCGCCACCATTCCCAGCTTCACCTTGGCTTTCATCGTGTTGGAAACACCCGACGTGGCAATATTTTCACAGAATCCGGTATGCGACGATTTNCTTCTAGTTTACGGTTGTGGGGGCAGTTTTTTCTTCAATTTCTTATGTTCGTTTGAGGCTCGTTTCACCACACTAAGGATATTCGTTACAGCCCTGGCGATACCGCCCAGATCACCGATTGCAGGTATCAATGTGGGAATAAATCCTCCTGTCTTTTCCTTCCCCTTCATCAAGGAATTTCGTCTCGCTTTCTTCGCCACCATTCCCAACTTCACCTTGGCTTTCATCGTGTTGGAAACACCCGACGTGGCAATATTTTCACAGAATCCGGTATGCGACGATTTNACTTCACCTTGGCTTTCATCGTGTTGGAAACACCCGACGTGGCAATATTTTCACAGAATCCGGTATGCGACGATTTTCTTATCTCGTCGGTCTTCTGTGCAAATATGTAAGCAATGTCGTATTACTTGCACATCTCGTCCAGCATGTTGATGCCCGTATCGCCATGTGTCAGCATTTTAGCTAGCCTGGTTCCCAGCCTGCAGAACCTGTATTTGCGAATGTGCAGCTTGAAAGGTAGGTTGTTGATCAGCATATCGACGATCCCTCTTCCAGATTTGATCTTTCTTCCACGAGTCATCACACATTACTGCGCTACGAACCGATATATACCCGGAATTTATAACTTTACATTTCAGTATTATTCTAGACTTGTAACAATACAGACATAAAATGATAATGAAGCATCTTCTTTGTAGTTTCTGCGGTAAAGTATTTACAGTTTTTCGGAATTTATGACATGAAATAACGACCTGCAGAATAAAAAGTTCAAGTGTGACTTTTGAATGCAAAATCTGCAAGAGACAGTTTACTCGGAAGGATGCTTCAAAAAGACATTCTAAAACCTGTAGTACTAATTATGTGCAATCTCCGTATGCTCCACAATCAATCCACAATCGCTCCACCTGCTCTGCATGCTCCACAATCGCTCCACCTGCTTCACATGATTCAGGATCGTTCCAGAATCGCTCCACAAGACAGTGGTGATCACTTACATATTATCAAGCAAGATGTTACTCTTCCCGTCCGCATCACCGAGGAAGATGTCGAAACATCACATGATGGACTTCACGGCATGCTGTTGTCCAATACCGCGAGAGGATTAATTTGCGGATCGTCAGTTTGTGGTAAGACGTGTTTGCTTCTCAGCCTTTTGGAGTAACCGAATGGTCTTAGGTTCGAGAATGTGTACCTGCACTCCAAATCGCTCCAGCAACCGAAATACCAGCATCTGGCACATGTACTGCAGGCGGTGGAAGGCCTATGCTATTTCCCTTGCTGCGATAACGAAGCCCTCGTGTCACTGAGNTGGCACATGTACTGCAGGCGGTGGAAGGCCTATGCTATTTCCCTTGCTGCGATAACGAAGCCCTCGTGTCACTGAGTGAAGCATTGCCAAACTCGGTGTTTATTTTTGACGATGTGGCATGTGAGAAAAAGACTTCCTTTCAGAAGTACTTAAGCATGAGACAGTATGCGGATGTGGACTGTGTGCACTTGAGCCAAACTTATTTGTGCGTGCCAAAACCGTTACTATGTGATAATGTGTATTTCATCTTGTTGTTTCGCATGACATGTGTACGGAATGTGTACGACGACCACGTCAATACATACATGGCATTCGCAGAATTTAAGGATATGTGTTCTTTGTGATGGAACAAGGAGTACGGCATATTGGTGATCGATAATGATTCGCCAGTACATAAGGGAAGGTACAGGCATGGTTTTGATAAGTTTATAGTAAGATGCTGACCATGAGTCACAATACAATTTCCAAGTTCGGACATGGTCTACACTCCGATGATAATGATGGAAATGAGCTAATGGAAGCTCGCCTCACCGCTGTTCGCAGGAGTCTGTCGTTTCTTGGGCAAAAGATCGAGAGCGTGAAAAAATAAGTGGTGGAAGATTTAGTGGCCATCGACCAGCCTGTGGGGAGCACGGAGGCACAGATAATAGACCTGATCAACATGTCGAATGTGCAGAGATGGAAAAAATTTAATACTCTTCAAAATATGTTAATGTCCAAACACTGCGAAAATCGATGCTGCGAGGCATAGCAAGAAGGTGCTGGATGCGTGCATCGACCGACTGGAAAGGAACAAAAATTCACTTTCTTCAACTCGAGAGTGAATATGTATGTATATATATATATATATATATATACACACACACACACACACACTTGTGTGGTTGTGTGTTTATTCCATTATATGAATGATGGTGGACCGAACTGAACTGACGACCGAGCTGCAGCGGGCCATCTCGCGAAAAGTTACAGACTGGCTCTCGAGAATCGAGGGGAAAAGGCGCACAAGCCAATAACCGGCCGTCTCGACGAACATTGTCGACAATGCCAGGATGTAGCTCTGTCTCGGCCGGATATCAAACACGAAATCAAGGAGGATGGACCAACCCCGATGCGTAAATGGAAAACATGTCCAGAACTGCCCGAATCGGAAGGGTGCATCACTAGCGACGAGGACGATTTGCCCCTGATCGATCTGCTGCATGCGCGAGAATGGAAACAAACGTGAGCGCATGAACCGAAAGTGGGTACCCTAGTAGGGCATTAAATTGCTTCCTACTCCGATTGGAACATTGACAAGATGCGCGGCTTGAGACACCACGATGAGAAATGGTTTCTCGGAAACAAGGAAGTGACATTTTTTTCCTGGAGATGTGATACAGATCGGCAAGCTCAAGGTGAAAATGACGCATAGTCTGTGGGAACTTTTGTTTCGTAGGCGTCCCGGACACTATACCAAAACGGATTTGCGCAAGTACTGTCGCCTGCTACAGTCCAGTCGTGCTCATTTCAATGCAGCGATTCAAGGACACGACCCATGCGAAATTTGGCATTACTGCGGGACTGTTTCCACGATTGGTCGAAGCTATTGGATCTGGTCTGCTGCTGCAGAAGATCGATGCCAAACACAAGATAGACTACGTGTTTTGGGACAATCCGATTGAACTCGTCGATAGACTGCGACATGGTCGCTTCGCAGTCTGCGGGCAACCAGTAGTACACCAACGATATTATATCCATCATCGAAGAACTCGTCGAAGCTGGCTACGTCGTGAAATGACGAAATATGCCATTTCCTGGGAATTGCATAGGTCGACCAGAAGGAATTTTCCTCGGAGAAAGTACGTCATGAAAAGGCTGGACGATACTTTCTAATCCGACCTGATCGAAATTGATAACTTTGCTCTTGCGAATAAAGGCCACTGCTACATTTGAAATGTAATACACACGTTTTCCAAGTATGCCTGGGCCAGACTGCTCAAGTCGAATAATGCACGTGAAGTCACTGAGACCATGGTGGATGTGTTGAGCGATGGGCGCTTACAGAAAAATATCCTCACCGACGGTGGTAAAGACTATTTTAATGCTACTTTCCATGCACTGTGGAAAAGGTACATCATAAATAACTATTCCGCGCACTCTGGACTCAAGGCTAGCATCGTCGAGCGTTTTCACCGGACTTTGAAAGCCAAAGTGTGGAGACATTCCATGGCGAACGGAAACTACAAGTGGCTTGAGCTACTTCCGAAACTCATCAGTGAGTATAATTCTACCATTCATTCTACCACTCGTATGAAGGCCGAAGATGTCGAGGACCACTCCCTGCTTTGGACCGTGTATGCTATTCCGACGAGGAGGGGCCCGCTCAAGCCTAAAGCCAAGATCGGTGACCTGGTTCGCATTTCCAAACAGCGTGTCATTTTCCATAAGGCCTATCGTCACAACTGGTCGGCAGAATTGTACAAGGTGGTTCGCATAGGACATTGGTACCCGCGCATGTATTACCTCAAGGACCTACATGGCGAACCCATCGTCGGAGGTTTTTATGCAAAGGAGATCCAGCCTACGAAGTTCCCCGATGTTTATTTGGTCGAGAAGGTGCTGAAACGATGTAATGGATGTGTGTACGTGAGGTGGCTCGGACACTCGAAGCATGACGATTCCTGGGCCGATGAGACGGACATTCTGAAATACAGACTACCAGTGTTTTAAAAATATAATATATGTATTCTTATGTACATGTATCTTAAAATAAAAATGCGTTTTGCCTTCATTAACATTTATTTTATTCTTGCCCGTCTTTATATGCAATACTAGGGGATTGGAGATAGCTAACACTATTCTTCTCATACATGTTGACTTCATGGTTACCCGACACCAAGCAGGTGTGAAAACGATGCTGAAGCAGGTGTGCAGTTACCTGATGCCGTGCAGGTGCATACCTGTGAAAATGCTTATATTGCAAAAACCCATTCCCGTCCACCCCCTCAGCATCCCACTAAAGCCGCGACGAACACCTGTGGCCCCAACCTTGAATATGATTAGTTATAACCGGTTTTATTCAGTGATTTTCCCGCGGTGATGCAAATATCATGCGTGCGATCAAGGTCATTGCCCCCTTCCCCCGCGGTGCCCTACAGACGTCGCCTGCCGCACGCACTTGTAATGATAGGTGCGTCTGTCTCGCGCGCCTGTCGGTGCGTGCGTGGTTACAAGATTAGACGGCTTTATTTTTTGTAATGAAATTTTTTTTGTACAACAGCAAAAACAAATTCAATAAAGCAAATATCAAAAAATATAGATTGAATTTATTAAAACAAATAAATCATTAAAATTCGAATATTTTTTACAAGGTTTTACCTGGAATGAACTATCGTATAAACAGTTAAAATTGTGATTATTTAGATTGGAAGTATTCAAAGTTTTTATATACCTTCTCATATATGACACATTACATCTTTAAATTCGTAAATAAATATACACAATGGCGATTCGCGCACTCTATGCCAAATAAGGTTTTTTGCTAGGAAAATCAAAAAAATCTGAGGTATTAAGACTTATTCAATTAAGATTTTACAATTTTTTTAATATTTTTTTTTTGTTATAGATTTTTGTGAGGGGGGATTAATACGTCCTGAAGTAGCAAGCCGAATTTATTTAATTTTTATTCAAATACATTATTTTATTTAATGGAATTATGATCTGCAGCGACACCCTAAACCTATATAATTATTAACAATCCTCGGTGGCAGGCTGATACATTTTAATTTTTTATTAAAACAAATTTTTATTACAATAATTTATATTAAAATCATTTATAGGGTACATGTCACTGGCGATGGGTTTTGACTCGGGTGATGGGGTGGGGGGATGAACAAGGCCGCCGGCCGAGTTTGTGACGTCATCCAAGATGGCGGACGGTGCCACGGCGTCATCCAATATGGCGTCCCCAGCCTTTGCCCCCATAGACCCATAAGCCTACTACTGCAGTGGCGTTTGGTGAAGTGTTGCAAGATACGCTGGTGCTTACTCACTATTGTACCTTCTCGGCACTTAGGGAAAATTAATGTATTCCGACCACTCACAAACGAGCAGCAAGGGACCCATTACACACCTCGTGTGGCGTCAGCTATCGAGTTACGGTTTAGTGGGGGATGTATATACTAGCAAGCAACACGGTACAACACAGAGCTAACGCCAGCTTACCTTGCAACAGTTCATCACACGCCACTGGTTTGAATGATTCTTATTCTAAAGTAAATATTTAAGTAAAAATAATAAAAATATATTCAATTGCATTTTTAAAAAATAATAAACATTTTAATTAATTACAAATTATCGGTAGGTACAATCAATTGGTGTTCAACGCGAAAGACGAATGTTTTACATAATACTAACTTTACTACGAAGAATCTTGAATGCCGACAGATTCTTGAAGTTCGTTTTTCAAATTTTGTTTCGTCAAATACGTGTAATAAATATTTAGGACAGCAAAACACTTGTTACTTCACCATTATTTGTGAATGAATGTAATATGTGAAAATAATAAAAAATACTATTATAATACAATAATTGTTAGTAAATAATTAGTTCACAAAGAATGTAACATTTTATGAGAAAAACTACATTATTATTTCAGTTTCTGAAAATTTGAGGCTGTGTAGGAATTATATAGCATGTAAGGTGGCCTAGACCAAAGAAATCAAACGCAAGAACTTTGACAATGGCAAGGACAAAAGGGGGAAAAATGGAGGGGGAGATATTGCTCACACCGAGTAAACTGCTGAAGGAAGCACTGAGGGGAAAATTTTTCCCTTTGCATTAAGTGAATACGGGATTGCAGCCTGTATTTCTATCACTTCCATAAAGCCTGTAATACAGTGCATAATTTCTAACCGACTTCTTTTGCTGTGCCGAGCACGATGGCACGTTCGACTGACATCGTTGCTTAGGTTTTAGAACTTTAGTGATGATGCTCTTATGCCAAGAACTGGACAGGAGCGAAGCGGTTCAGGTCGTTTCTAATGTGTGCGAGAATTGCTACAATAATCAACACTGAAGTTTTTAAATCTGCACTGTAAATGCGATACAATATAACACCCTTCTTTCAAAATTACGGTTATAAAAATTGCAAGTACGTGTAAAGGAACTAACAATTAGTTTGTGTGAACCCGTGAACCCCTGAACCATTCTTAAACAGAAATGTACAGTGCAGACGCACTTATAATTTCCTGAAATGTATAGATTTCGGTAGCCGATTATACTTAATTATTTAGGAGTACGACCTAAAAAAATTATTAAAAACTTTTCAATTTATAGCTGAATCAAGTTCGTGTTTATAAGCATTAAAATGTGTGTTTGCGTCATTCGCTTTAATTTTCAGAAAAATATGCAGGAGTCAACTCTTTCTCCTCTCCTGAGTTTAAGTCAGGTCGACGCCCCTGATTGAAGCGCAGTGTATGCCGTAAGTTCAACGAGGAAAATATATATTACGTCATTAACAATCAAATATTTATAAACATGGTTCGGTAAAATAGCACGGAAATTCGCTCCTTTATGTCACACTTTAAAATAGAGGCATAGAAAGCGTCTACTAATGACTAGATTGTACAGTTTTAATTGTTCATTGCATTTCCTAGTTATAGCGCCAGTATTTCCTGGTGTTGCAATCGTCACAAAAGCAGCTTCACCTATAAGTAGCTACTCAGAGCTTAAACACCTCCGTAGAAACATTTCCAGGCTGGCTAATATCTCCTAACAAGTAAATGTATTGTTAGTGAAAGAAACAGTGGCCCAAATATTTGGCTAATGTTTCACATTTTAACTGTTTAATCAGCTTTACTATCGTATATTTTAACATACGGATAGGTATAACTTGGTCACAACAATTTACTTTTATTCATTTCATACGCATACGTGCTGCCAGTAAAAGATAAGATGTATGATTCAGAACATATTTAAGTAAATGACTTACGCCTGTTTTGTTGCGTACGCTGATGTCGTTATTGTCATCAAGAAGCTGACGTAGCTCGATATTTTTCCCAATTTTTTACGTCTCAAACCATAAGATTTTTAATCTCAGAGTCACATATAGGAATAAGTAACAAATAACTGCTAAAGCCGGGCTACAATTGATTTAACACACGTAGGCGCGTGTACAGATATTTAACAAATGCCCAGGAAAATAACTGCACGCTACAACTCATTTAGCACCGCGCAAAATAGCAGGATGTAAATGTCGGTACAGATATTTCGCACGTGTGGGTGACATTGATACACAATTAAATTTATTACATACGTTATTGTGTTTGTAACCTCTGTCCCGCCAAGCGTAATTGTGGAAATCGAGGGTACATTCTATTTTCCTTTGATTACTGGTATTATTACTGTTAACCATGTGGCATTTAATAAGAACTGAAGACTTGAGTAGTGCCAGTATTTGGTCATAGCTTCAGTCAAACTCGCACTTCTTTTACACTTTCTTATTCTTTGCACGAACTCAGGGTTACCCTGGTTCTGGTCGACTACGTAGGCCGCACGGAACAGGAACTACAAGTTATAGCTGAACTTGCTATGCTCTTGTTATGTGCTACGTCACCGTGCGCATGTTAGACGCTGTACTTGCCAGTGGTATACCAAGACGTGTGTCTACTTTCTATGCATGTGCTATTTTTTTGTACGAAGTAAATCGTCGTCCAGCATTCGAATGAAAACGCTTCTTGTCAGCAAATGATTGTTATATCGTGGGAACGAAACCTGGGTAGCGATTTTTTCAAACTGGTGTTGGTACTCCCGCCAAGAAGCCAGGACATTTTTAAGGGGCGGGCATAATTGAGATCCCCTTCCCCACTCATCGATGCTGTCGATCCTTCCACTGACAATGTCCTCTTTTTCATTTACGCTGTCCATCCTGTTATTTATACTGTTCGCTATTTTATTTATACTGTTCATTATTTCATTAACACTGTCAATTCTCGTGTTCACTAACTCGCAATGTATTTTCCTGTCTACATTTGCATTTACAGTGTATATTTTCATGTGTACTAAATCACTTATATTAGTTATCTGGCTATTTGTATTCTAGTTTACACTTTCTTTCACACTACTTATTTTGATATTTACAGTTTCAATTACACTTTCTTTTACATTGCTAAGTTTGTCATCATGGCTATTAACACTTGCGCTCGCTTGGCTACCGAACCCCTGAGTTATAATGCTCGCAGTGCTTCCAATTATGGAGACATTTTTCTAGTTAATATTCATTGTGACAGTTGGAGAAAACATTCTTAATTTTGCAACCCACAGCTATGAAAATTAATTTTTTAAATTTACTAATTAATATCCCAATGAATAACTTAATTTACAGTTAAATTCCTCGGTCCCACTTCTGTCACCAGTGTTACAAGACGTCTGAAGGACGTTGCCGAGTTTGCGAGAGATGGAGGTCTTAATAAAAATTAACTAACTAAATTTGATTTTTAATTTATTCACACAGCTGTTATTTACAGCATTAGATGATCTCTCTCTATTATTACTCGTTTTATTTCTCTGTGAGCGCAAAATTTTATCTCTAATTCAAATATAATTAACATCCTTTTTAATGTCTCTGTTTGGTAATAGTCAATTAACTCATACTCCTCATTAACACACATTTAATCTGTCTGCTGCCACCGTGTGTAATGCCTTTGACTCACGCATCCAGTCCAATAGTACAAGCCTGCCAGTTGCACTCTTCACTGCTCTGATGCTCGAAGTCACAGATTTTCCTCCCACTGGTAATTTCTCTCGCCGTTCGTTTCTCTTCTGATCTGTCGTCTCTCGCTCAAACTCCAGACACTCATCAACAAAAACTGCCATCTCGGAGGCTCGACACGCTTTTAAAGACGCTGGCCTTGACCTGGAAGGTTCGACGCATCCCGCGTCACGCTGAGAGAAACTAGGGCAGTAGTAATGACCAGAACATTCCTTCAATGATATCTCAAAGACATCCAATACCCAAGGTCGGAAGCGGCATGCGCCCTGATATGCATAACTGGCACGCTTTGTACACATTCCTTTGTGAAAAGCAGCTGCGTCTCCGGTTTCAACTTATAGCGCGCGCGTCAATAAATCATCCGTGCCTCGCACGCTTGCAGGGTGGCCGCCTGTAACAATAATTTTGCTGGTCTATGGATATTGCTATGCTTTCAAGAACGATGCATAATATAATTATCACTACTATAGTTAGTCCAGTTATAAACTCGATGTGGGAAAACCAAAGAAAGTAAACGAACTCCAAAAAAGTCAAATGTTTTGTTAGCAGGAGGTGGACAGTACGATTCCCCTTCCCCAGCGTTTTGCGCGAATATGTCGTCTACTTTCTCATGGACTTCGAAGTTTTGCAGAAATATTTCGTGAAGGGAGGCCTGGAAATGTGCATTTCAAATTTTAATTTCTGAACTAACGGCGGAAAAAAATGTGCTAAATAAAATTGTTTTAAGTGACGAAAAAGTAGGAGTACG
>NQII01014827.1:6744-17709 GCA_002778355.1 Clitarchus hookeri | reverse complement strand
AACATCTGAACCTGACCTCAGAATCTATAACGCGGTGAATTAAATGTTTCCAGAGGCAACTAGCATGCTTCCGTTTGTGAGTAATTCAATTTCCAAAGTCGAATGCAAGTCTATTTTTTAAATCCGTCCTCGGTCAGTTAATCGATGCTATATGATATTTGCGCAGCAGCTGGACAAATGTAAGGTAACATTGTTCTATACACCAACCACATTTCGGTTTATGTGTAAATATTTCGTGTTAAGCTATACATTGAACACTGAATATGAAATAATAGAAGATGAAAATAAACTGCTTCCATATCCTCGTCCAGTGGAAGATGTCGACCACAGCATGTTATATTTTAATTCGCGGAATGATTATTTCTTTACAAGCCAACAATGTGTCGAACATGGCATCTGTTTTAAAGATAAGTGTTGTGAGATTCGCAGCCTGATTTATTTTTAAATGTGCAATGGGGATACATTTCTAGCTCAGGTGGAATACATTTTCACCACAAGTCACCTACCAGCTTTTAGCAAGCTTTCTATGTGAAGATAAGGAGTGCTACATTCACCTTTGNCATTTTCACCACAAGTCACCTACCAGCTTTTAGCAAGCTTTCTATGTGAAGATAAGGAGTGCTACATTCACCTTTGCAGTTCACCCTGGCCGCGCGAAATTACAGAAAGTTGTAACGGTATATGGCACAAAAAACATGGTTGTTAAGACAGGGGCTGGTGGATGCTGACATTAGACATGCCCTGTGCATCACATTTGTGTTCTGTGTACGGAGACGAATTTTAACATAGTGCTAAATTCAAGTCATTAAATATTGTTTCTTGCCAGTGCAGTACATAAATGAAACAGGTACATGTTCTGTTATATGTATGTAATTGACAGAGCAGTGTCTTGGATTTAGAGAACGCATGTGCATCATCCAATGACGACGACATAGACAGTGTGGGCGTGGAAGGCGAAGTTACTTGCAGCAAATGTAAATGATAAGTTACTTTTAGCGAAACCGTCTCTAGGTTTCTGCTACTTCTTGCCGAGATCTTGAAACAACGTCATGACCGATTTCCACGATAAAGGCAGCACCGCCATAGCATAACTAGTCTTACATAAATCACGCCCCNAAACAACGTCATGACCGATTTCCACGATAAAGGCAGCACCGCCATAGCATAACTAGTCTTACATAAATCACGCCCCACTACGTCGACGAGCATCCAGTTCGAGGCAGACAAACAACTCGACTGGCTTCCATCCAGCAAAAACGTATCATTACATAAAATCTGGACAAAGGCAATGCGCCTATAGTTACTGGTCCGGTAGAAATCTCAAGGAGTATGAAGATATGTGTGATGGTGATTTTCACTGGATCAGTGCTGGGAATCCCGACTCATTTGAGCCTTGTCAGCAGATGATCGACNGATGTGTGATGGTGATTTTCACTGGATCAGTGCTGGGAATCCCGACTCATTTGAGCCTTGTCAGCAGATGATCGACTGTACCCCAGGCTGCGGAAAGTGTTGTGTTTTTTTCCTTACTCGAAGTCACTAAACTTCTGTACTTGTCTGCAACATGGTAGCTGCTGAAATATGCCAAGACAAATCACCCCTGCATGCACCAAACTGTGCTTAATTAACATCACATCTCCATACCTCGAAGGCCACCATCGTAAATCCATCTGTGTGGTGGTTGGCAGACTCAGCCACCGCAGTACTGCAAACTGTCACCTCGAATCAACGAGCAGCCTCTCAGAGACCCCCTCCAAATGCAAGATTGTACTTGAATTTAGCTCCTCCCAGATGTGTAAACATCGACGAACATCTGAACCTGACCTCAGAATCTATAACGCGGTGAATTAAATGTTTCCAGAGGCAACTAGCATGCTTCCGTTTGTGAGTAATTCAATTTCCAAAGTCGAATGCAAGTCTATTTTTTAAATCCGTCCTCGTTCAGTTAATCGATGCTATATGATATTTGCGCAGCAGCTGGACAAATGTAAGGTAACATTGTTCAATACACCAACCACATTTCGGTTTATGTGTAAATATTTCGTGTTAAGCTATACATTGAACACTGAATATGAAATAACTACAAGTTACAAAAATTACATGATGGTTCTGTGTGTTTGTGTATAAATTTCTGGTTCATGTAAATAAACTGTATGTATAAAACTTACAAAAATATTTTATTTTCATCGATAACTGTTTTACAAGTAACAGTCTGCTAATTTTAGTTTACAAAAAAAATCATAAATATAGAGACAACACAGATAACACTGGCCAACAGCCATTTTGGTGCCAACGATTTTTCAACTGTTCCTGGGTAAGTTTTGGGTGCAGAATCCAAAAAAAAGCCATTATATTTAGTCTATCAGATCTAGTTTTTGAGATGGGCTATGTTTTTTATTTTTTAAGTGTCTATATACACATTCATTACTTATCACTTAAAAATTTTCTTTTGTACGACTTTCTAGCGTGGAGTTTACTTGGACAGTCTCGCTGATGACTCACACAGTAGTCGGCCATCATCTGGCTATTCCATCGCCCTTGATATCGATCTTCCATAGTTTTTATCTCCTGATGGAATCTTTCTCCCTGTTCTTCACTACAATCACCTAAGTTTTCTGCAAAGTGATCTAGATGGTTCTGGAGGTAGTGAACTTTTATGCTCACATTACAACCGAGAACATTAAAGTTTGAAAGCATAGTTTCCACTAACTCTATGTAATTCTCTGCCTTATGATTTCCAAGAAAATTTTGAACCACTTGAACAAATTAATACCAAGCGTTAGATTCAATCTCGTTCATTGATGCGGCAAATTGGGAATCTTTGATAAGCTGCCTTATTTGAGGACCATCAAATATGCCGGCTTTTGGTTTCTGCGTACTAATCCTAGGAAATGTACAGAAATGGTCCATCTCGATTTAAAGCTTTCACAAATAGCTTCATAAGCCCCAATTTAATATACAATGGTGGAAGTAAGATTTTTTCTCTCGAAACCAAAGGTTTGTTGAATACGTTTTGTTTTCCTTGAATCATGACATTACTTAAAGGCCAATTTCTGTTTACCCAATGCTGATTCTTAGCTCTGCTGTCCCAAAGACATAGAAAACAAATATATTTTGTATATATGCAGGTATAAGCAGGTCGGTCGAATCATGGGCAATTCCAGGTATATCTGGCTAATTTGATGTTAATTTGAAGTATGACATTTATATTTTGACCTCAAAAGGTATTTGTATTTCTTTACTTATGCCTTTTATCAGAACTAAAATTAATTAGCCCGTATCAAAAAAAACTAGAGCTGATAGACGAAATCTGATGGCACTTTTGGAATCAGCACTTTTAAAGTATCCCAAATCAGTCCTTCGTTTTCGGGCACCAAAAAAAAAAACATTTTCGTTTGGTTGGCCAGTGTAATTACCTTTAAATATGTTTGTTAGTAAAACAAATAAAAATCAGAGACATAAATTATATTAAATAAAAGGTTTCTTAGAAAATGTAAATATAATGACCACAAAATACCCTCATACTCAAATACATAAGAAACTAAGATGAAATATATAAATTCAAAAAAGCAATATGTGGTTTTTGCAAAAATGCATTCCTTTGTATGTACAAAAATCATAAAATCAACTTTATCTGAGAAAGAAAAAGTGTTCTTAATTGTGGCAAATAAACTTATCTACTGGAAACTACGAATTTGTATTAAAATTATGTCTAATATAGATGTTACTATTTCAAAGTGAGAAGGAATTACATTGTATCACTACCAACACAAGACTGTCCTCTGACAAGAATACTGACCACTCTGAAGACTGACTCCACCAAATATTGGGCCCTCACAAGACCGACACCCCATTGTGGAGCATGCGTCTTCATTTTCTTCCAGACAAGTTCTTCGCTCAGATTGAACTCATGGCCTTACTTAAAGCAGACAACTGACTACTGCAAAACCAACCCCTCACAAGACTGTCCCTCCTGCTCTGCAAACGACCACTAAATTACCTACAATGTCCCCTAAAAACTCCCAAAAGGCCACTAAATGGCCCCCAAACAACCCCTAAATAACCCCTACAGTACCCTAAATGACCCCTCCTGCTCTGTAAATGACCCCTTATTCTCCGAAATTTGCCCCTCCTGCTCTAAAAATGCCTCCTCCTGCTCTGCAAATTACCCCATGACTTCTTCTGCTACTAAAATGACCCCTTCTGCTCTGCAAATGACCCCTTCTGCTCCGAAAGTGACCCTTCATGCTCCGAAAATCACCTCTCATGCTCTACTAATGACCCTTAAATGACCCATCGGCTCCATAAATGGTCCCCCTACTCCGGAAATGACCCCTAAATGACATATTCTGTTCCGCAAATGACCCCTTATGCTCCGCATGTAACACCCCATGCTCTGCAAATGACCTTTCATGCTTTACAAATTACCCCTCATTATCTGTGAATAGCCCCCTAATGACCCATAAATGACCCCCAATGACCCCTAAACGAACCCCAAGTGACACCAAAGTGTCCACAAAATTACCTCTAAGTGCTGTGCTAAGTGTGCTGTGCACGCAATGGTTATTGTGGTACATGAAAGGTAAGTTGTGGTGCATGAGAAGTCATGCCTGACCCCTCACAAGACTGACTTCTCATTGCAGAGCATGCGGAGCTGATTTTGTAGCATGCTCTGCAATGAGGGGTCAGTCTTATGAGAGGTCAGCCATGACCCCTCATGCTCCACAACTGACACCTCAAGCATCACATTTAGCACTGTATGCAATGCACTTAGTGTCGCATGCATTGCTCTTAGCATAGAACTTAGGGGTCAGTTAGGCATAATTTTTAAGTCATTTTGACATAATTGTGGGGTCATTTGGGGATAATTTTTGGGTCTCTTATGGGTCATTCGTGGAGCAGAAGGGGGCTATTTTGTAAAACGTGAGGGATCATTTGCGAAGCAGAAGGGGTCTTAGGGGTCATTATGAGAGAATGAGGGGCCATTTGTGGAGCAGGGGGTCATTTGCAGAGCAGGAGGGGTCATTTGCAAAGCAGGAGGGGTCATTTGTAGAGGAGGAGTAATTTGAGTAGCAGAAGGGTTTATTTTCGGGGAAGGAGGGGTCATTTGGGGTCATTTATGGGTCATTTAGGGGTCATTAAGGAGTCATTTGGGGCTCATTTAGTGGTCACTTGAGGTCATTTGGAGCTCATTTAGTGGTCACTTGAGGTCATTTAGGGGACATTGAGGAGTAATTTAGGGATAATTTGCGGAGCAGGAGGTGACAGTCTTGTGATAGGTCGGTCCTGCTGTAGTCAGTTGTCTGATTAAAGTGTGACCATGAGTTCAATATTTAAGAAGATTTTGTCTGGAAGAAACTGTTAAAGATGCACGCTCTGCAGTGAAATATCGGTCTTGTGAGGGGCCATTCTTGGGTGCAATTAGTCTTGCGAGGTGTCAATCTTCTTATGAGGTGAGAGTATTGTGTTGGCAGTGATAAAATGTAACTTCTTCACACTTTGAAAAAATAACTTCCATATTAACCATAATTTTGATAGCTATTCTAATCTTCTTACATACAAGTGCACACACCACAAAAAATAACAACAAATTATTATTTTTTTAAATATTTCCTACCAAGTGAATTTCATGTTTTTTACATACAAATGTATGAATTTTTGCACACAACCACAATCACAATTTTTTAAAAATATTTATATATAACTTCTTAGTTTCTTATATAGTAGAGTATGTAGGTTTTTTGTGGTCATTATAACAGCAGGTTGTAAGAAACATTTTATTTTAATGTAAATTATTTATCTGATATTTTTTATTTGATTGACCGATTACATTTAAAGTTAAATGTCAGTTTTGTTTACATACATATTCGTATTTTCATGCAAACTGAAATCAGCACACTTTTACTTGTGACAAAAGGATCTATGTAAATTAATGATTTTGGTATGTTTTATACATGCAGTTTATTTACATGACCCAGATATTTATAGACAAGCACACAAAAATATGATGTAATATTTGTAACTCGTAGTTATTACATATTCATGTTCAATGTATGGCTTAACAAGAAATAATGACACAAGCAGAAATGTGGTTGGCGTTTAGAACAACGATACCTTACATTTGTCCAGTAGCAGCACAAACATCACAGTGCATCGATTAACTGACCAAGGACGGATTTAAAAATATACTTGCATTTGGCTATGGAAATTGAATCTCTCACATCTGGAAGCATGCTAGTTGCCTCTGGAAACATTAAATTCACCGCGTTATAGATGCTGAGGTCAGGTTCAGATGTTCGTCGATGTTTACACATCTGGGGGGAGCTGGATTCAGGTATAATCTTGCATTTTGAGCTGATCTCTGAGAGGCTGCTCGTTGATTCGAGGTGACTGTTTGCAGTACTGTGGTGGCTGAGTCTACCAACTCCCACATATATGAAATTGCGATGGAGGCCTTCGAGGTATGGAGATCTGATGTTGATGACGCACAGTTTGGTGCATGCAGTGGTGATTTGTGTCGATATATTTCAGCAGCTACCATGTTGTCAGGCGAACACGGAATTTTGGTGTATTCGCGTAAGTAAAAAATACAACACTTGCCATAGCATGGGGTACAGTCGATCACCTGCTGGCAAGGCTCGTATGAATCGGGATTCCCAGCACAGATTCAGTGTAAATTCCCATTGCACAACTATTCTTAATCCTTGAGCTTACTACCGGACCAGTAACTATAGGCAAACGATGGAAACCAGCCAAGTTATCTGTCTGCTTCGAACTGGATTCTTGTCAACGTAGCGGGTGGTGATTCATATAGGACTAGTTATAAAATGGCGATGCTGCCTTTATCATGAAAATTGGTCATGACGTCGTTTCAAGATCTCGGCAAGAAGTAGCAGAAACCTAGAGACGATTTCACTAAAAGTAACTTATTATTTACATTTGCTGCAAGTAACTTCGCCTTCCACGTCCACACTGTCTATGTCGTCGTCATTGGACCATGCACATGCGTTCTCTAAATCCAAGTCACTGCTCTGTCAATTACATACATATAAAAGAACATGTTACTCTTTTATTTATGTACTGCGCTGGCAAGAAACAAAATTTGATGACTTGAGTTTAGCATTATGTTGCAATTCGTCTCTGTACACAGAATCGTAACACCGGACATGCTGACAAGAGTGTGGAACGAGTTTTATTATCGCGTAGATGTCGTTCGGGCTGCTCATGGTGGTACACATTGAACATTTATGTATATATGGTAAACAATTTTCATGGTTCCACTGTTCATTTGATGGGTCATTAAGATTGTAAGTTTTTTGGTTTTGATATTATAGACCTTCCATGTTGGGGTATTCTTTTATACTCATCCTGTATTATCCCGGTGCCCGAAGGAACTTAACGCTACTACTACCTTACATCAAAAACGATGGATTATGTACCATTATATTTATCTGTTACTCGCTCGTCTTACCACAATTTGATACAGCGTGGGTAATATTTTTAATGGCTACCAATTAAATGTGTTTAAAATATCTCGGTGAATTAATGAATAAAACTAGTATCTGTAAATAGCATAAAACAAAGTAGCTTATCCGCGTCTGTCTGTGTATTCGCTTAGTACTTCTAAACTATTTGATGGGTTTTGATGCGGTTTTCAGCATCATTTAGAGAATTACTTTAGATGGTATTTTTGTATTTTTCATTTATATTTAATGTAAGAATAGTAGATATATGTCGAACCGTTTGTAATCAAGTCGTAAAAAATCGCTTTTAGGGCGTATACATGAATTGCGCTGACAAAACCATAAGATATATATCAAATTAATGTTGCTTCAGAATTGTAGCGCTCAAAAAGGTCTACAGAAAAGTCCACGAAAGCATATGTTTATATTTTAAGGATGACCCACAGTAACCATTTTTGTCTTTCAAAATATCGCTGTAAAAACTAAATTTTTACCGGGCGAAGCCAGGCCGGTTCGCTAGTCATACATAATTATATGTTTAAGAGTAAGTTTTTTTCTAGGAAAGGAACTTTCTACGAATTCCATGGAACAGTCTGTAAAATAGATAATTTTATTGTTTTGGAGGAAAATAATGCGAATACCATAGTGTTAGAGTTGCGAGCAGTATATATAATAATACTTTTTTTTTCTGGATCGGGATTTGAACATAAATCTAAATATCAAAAGCTTTCTACCATATCTCTGCTATTATAAAAATACTACTTCAGAATTTCCACTATATTATATTTCCATGTTTTCTATTTCTATTATAAATTTTAATTATTGCCGTTAATTTTCCTATTGGTTTTTTTTAATTTTAAAGTATGGATTACATAATTGCATGTCACAAATAGAGAAAATAATGTATCGGCAGAATATATAAAACAATTTTGAAATATTTCATACGCACATTTACGGGCTATTTTCTGTTAGTACCGATTTTTGTACCATACATATCCTTTTACAAAATATTTTTTACAAAACATGTGCCCTTCGACAAATCCATTTAAGTTAATACCTTTTTACTAACTGCCGATATCTGGAAACGTGCTTTGAATTTTTAGCGTCTCACACAGTGCTCAGAAAATCATCTGACTCTCAAACGCCATGCGAAAGAAGACTCACAAATTTCGTTAATGAATTCAAGCTCGGTTTACAAGATATTTAATAAACCCTTAAGAGACCGTCCCCTATTATAAGCGAGGAGTTTGCGGGACCACAAACGGAATTTTTAACAGTGCCACCCTATGTGATTTCTGTTAGATTAGTAGTTTCAATAGTTAACAAAAAANACCACAAACGGAATTTTTAACAGTGCCACCCTATGTGATTTCTGTTAGATTAGTAGTTTCAATAGTTAACAAAAAACGTAAATTTGCTTTTATATAACATTTTGTGTAAAGTATTTAACAAATAATTTGAGAGCCACAAACTTATACAGTAGTGTCGAGGTTAGCAGGTTGTATTGTCGATTTAAAGCTCTCAGTATCGCACTCCGCCCTCAGAAAGCAAAATATTTACTAATTATACGATGTGTTGAAAAGTGCCTGAAATGAATAAAGAGAAAAAAAACGTATCGGATGTATATCTAGCCGTCGCAGATCCTGCATCTCGACGACATCCAGTCAACACAGACCTGGCAACAATAAGGAATTAATTTTGTATCTTGCTTGTTCCAATCTGGTCTGTTTTTTACACTGTCGGCAAACAGTTAGCCGACAGTACATAATTATGTCGACCTGGTTCAGGCATAAGACATCGGGCCAGCATCAGCTTGCTGATGTCAGTTGGCTAGCTTTTACCGGCCGATTCTGGCCCGTACCTTTCGTGTTTGTTGGGTGAATATTTCGCATGATTCTGCTTCACCTACTGATATATAAACTTTTATACTCACTGCTATATCCAATGGCATTGCAGGAACTGGGTATCATATGACTAAGGATTAACTAGTCACTTTATATCAAAAATCATTATGTAGGATATGTACCTTATGTGTTATACTCCATTTTAAGTATTCATGTAACTGGTTTGTTTTTCTATATCATGTTATGTGGATGTAAAATAATTATGTTATTTCTGTCCTACAAGCAAACTTTGACAACGACTACAACATATTTGTATGTTCTGATGGCTACTGAAAAAAAACTGCACTGAATAAGCCTATAATAACGAAAACAACACGACTCTTACATCACGCCAGTTAGCCGATTAAACTGGCGGAGTGTGAATTTATTTAGTGGCAACCCACACGACAGCCACTTGATATGGGCCTGGTGATAACATCCCTCCTCAGATTCCAATGACTCCAACAAGTATGTCGGGATGCGTCTGTAATTTACAAGCAAAAAGTAAGTTATAACAATCACGGTTCTAGGTCTCACGTCACCAAGGCCTCCGGGGACATAAGAGAACATGGGTGCCACGTAAAACCATTCTTACGCTTGTTGTTTCTGTTGCTGTCGTCGTCGTCTTTTCTTAACATGTACATAGAATTATAGTTCTGGAATTGAGGATCAAAGGTCTAAAAGCGATTCACAGAAAGAACATCAGAACAAGTTTGCTTGTTTGTGGTCTTTGAAATATCGGGCACCTGGTGAGAGAGTTGGAGCAGACATGTCGATGTAAAAATCGCGTTTAGTTTAGCTAAGCAAGTATTGTTTAAAACACATTTAAAATATATGTTGAGCTATGATGCTTACATAACAAAATAATGTAAGGCAAATACTTTAATTTAATTTCTGGGTAAATTTAAAGGTGCTCCATAGTCGCTGACAGCTGTAAAATATTAATAGAAAATCCCATGTTTCAGATATGAAGATAATAGTTTCAAACAAATGTTATTTTTCTTGGACTTTTAGAGAAAGCCTGTAACGGATAAAGCATGAACCTTGATGCTATACCGCCACTGTGGAAGACAGAGTGGTTTATAGTGTTGTTGTTAATGCCCCCAGGCACAGACTATATTATGCCTGAAGGTTAAGGGGTTTGCAATAATTTAGTCGGTTGCTGATTCATTTTTAAGGACGAGTATATTGTCTGGAGTTTACACAAGAACTACATACATCAGCACTTCCGAGGTGTGGTACCTAATTTGACTACTCGTATTCACTGGGCGACTTCGTGGTTGAGTGGGGCTTCTCTGGGCGCCGATTTTTATACTTAACTCAGTGGTGAGTGTTGGCAGGCTGTCATCTGGGGATGAGCTCCGGCGAAGTGGTAGGCCTTGGAAGAAGGCCCGAAGGTGCTGCCATCTCCCTGGACTGTGGTTCGGACTCGTGCTCACGTCTTCTCGCGATTCCTTCACGCAACTCTTCCCTTGGCGCGGTGATAATGATCTGATCCCACTACTCTCGAAAAGGGGTTTTTATGCTCGCCAGCCTCCACCATTAATTGTCGGCACGTGTCGCCTTGTGGGGGGGGGGAGAAGGTTAGGGGTTAGGATGCAGAACAATGCCTCGTCCCT
>NQII01014825.1:0-12452 GCA_002778355.1 Clitarchus hookeri | reverse complement strand
GGGGGGGGGGGGGACTATACAACTCGCGAATTGGATGAAAATGTTGTTGGGATTGTTGGCCCAGGGGGATTGGATAGCGGGGGAGGAGAAAATGAAAATAGCAGTGTTGGCCGTCGACGACGCTACAACATAGATCAGACGCTGAGCGGCAAGGCGACCTTTGCCGCCCGTTGGCAGCGGCAACTGCATGAAGGAGCAGTCGCGTTCACAGCACGCAGTGACTGAGACGCATCATACCGCAGATGTTTCTCCAGCTGCGAGGTGAAATGTAATAGTACTCTTACGTAAATAAGAACATTCTTGCGCAGCTCGCGACTAATCGAACACCTTTGAAAGGAGCGATTGTGACATACTTTATACACACATATTATTCTCACCTCAATTATTAACCAAGCTTTCATTTGTACACGGTGACTTTATTCAAATGCCCGCCAAATAAAAATGTAACATCGTTAATGTGTAAATATGTTAGTTTTCTGCAACGATATTAACGTGAACAACATAGGTATATTGTTTAAAATAAATTTATTGTCACTTTATTTAAATCTCACATCCTTTACAATACGTTTTTATGACTGGGGGAGCAGGAGGTAATGTTGATATTTCAAGAATTTTGTTCTATACTTAACATTACAATAATTCTCAAATTATGTTTTCCATCCAAAGATACCACATTGCATGTATTTTGCACAAAAAAATGAAAAAGTGTACGAAACACATGTATTTCTTGTATAATAATAACATTTTAACATTATAACATTTATCGGGATTTCCCGCATTGTGGGGAAATGCCGAAAATTTTTTATTCACACAATAAGCAATGAAATAAGAACTAGAATGTAGTTTATAAGTTTGTAGAAACATATCTTAAAGTTGCAACTCCGAATTCTTAGAAATTGTGTAAGTTGAAAGCCTTATAATAAAAATAATACAAAACTTACGACATGTCACGCATGGGGAATTTCAATTATTCAGTTCACATTCAACACCAACAAACTCCACATAAATAACCTTTTGCAGTGTCCCATCCTGTACAAAGCCCACAAGGTGTTCACCTGTACCATTCTTCGCCATCGATACCGAACTCATCACGCACCAAATACTTTTCTTCACTATCGTCAATATCATCGCACTCACTGTCATCAACAATATTTACATCACTTTTATTTTCCTCTTCTGATGGCGATGTTTCCAAAATTTTTCTACGTGTAATCATTTTCTTCGGAGTTATTTGTTGAGCATTCTTCGAATATTTTCCCCTAATATGAATTCATACTTGCATTTTTTTTTCCCCTTTTTTTTAGTCATTTTTTTACACTAATGCATTTTTCAAAGGAGTTAGAGTCATAATTCAAGAATGTTGTTATCTTCTATTCCAGCTCCTAGCATTGGAAGAAGAGCGACTTGGACCAGGCACTGGTGAACCTGCCTCAAAAGAAATCTCAGGGACAGTGGGTGAACCTGGTTATGGTTATGGTTCAACTATTTGTAAGACAGTTTTACAAAGACGAACTTTTTTTACTGGAGAAGCATGTTTATGAACTGGATTTCTTCCAACTTGTGTTATTTCGGACTCAGAGATGGAAACACTCTGTAGGATGTCTTGGTGAATGAAACCTTCGTCTGCAAATATTCCTGCATCTAAGGGAAAAATTATTTTGATTTGAAACCAGAAAGTCCTTTTGCATCTCTAACAATGCTTGAATATACTTTGCAGAATAAGGCAGCAAAATCGTCAGGTCAGATGATTTCCAAGTGAGTCTTCTTTAGTGGCCCAGATAATATAACATCTAGGGGTTACAAACGATGAGACCTAAGTGGTGGGATGGAAACCATTCATATGACATTCTCCTTGTTGAAATCAAAAACATTAAGATTGATGTGACTGTAATGGTTGTCCAGTGTTAGAAGTGCAGGTTTCTCTGGGATTGGTTTCGTATGTTCATAGAAGTGTTTAAGCCAGTCCATAAATAGCTCTTCATTTGACCATCCATTTCAGAACAAGCATATATAGCTCCATATGGTTCGCCTTTCTGAAAAACAGGGCTCATCCTTCAGTGCGGAAATATGATAATAGGTGTAATAAACCTAGAATCACTATTCATGCAATATATATCACTTATATTTTTACCGCATTCCTAACTTGTCACAGAGCTAACCCTTTTTTGAACTTTTGGAGCCCAAATTTTCCCTGGTTCTTGCACAGTTCCCATGCCAGTCACGTCGGCATTCTAGATTGAAACATTGCAGCGTCTGTGTCGACGTTGGCAGTTACAGCACAGTTAGCTCAATCGGTCGAAAAATGAAATGTTAAATGAGCCAAAAAAATATAAAAATAAAGTTCAATTTCTGATTATTTTACTCTGTACTTTCATTTATCATTCCAATGAAACAGTTCACATACAATCGTCAGGTATCTAGAGTCACGAGCAGCTTTACAGACATTCAAACAGAGAGCAGCACTACAGTAGTTTATTCTTTGTTTACGCCTTGAAAACTTGCATCGCAAGAAGAAAATGCAGAGGCAGCGACCTCCCACACCGGCGGAGAAATAAACGAGCAGGATAAAGTTTGCTGGTGTGGGGGTTATTTGCCCCGTCCGATACGGCATCGGCGAGTGCTGGTTGTCAACTGCTAGCCGGCGATATGCACACTGAGTATTTGTCGCTGCATTCCTATCCCCACTCCTCGCCCTAAATAAGGGCATGGCATGGGCCGGCAACCCTTTCCCAAGCCAGCCAAACTGTGTAGCCATCCAAACTGCGTCGTCAGTAAAAGATAATAAAACCTTCTAGAATAAAAGCTGTCCACCGTAGTTGGATAGCTTCTATATACTTATGCTGACGCTAACAAAAATTAAGACTTCCTGAAAAGGCAAACTTATGCCCGATATACGTAACTACCACGGCTTTAATTTCAAATCCCGATAAAATATTACGAAGCTTCGCAAAACGAAAGAAATTTATTCAAGTATCCCGATAGTTAATATATTGCATCGTTACAAGATTTTCGTGGAGACATTTCATATTTTGTTATTAGTTCCTACATGTTTGTGGAGGAAAGGAACACCTCTGTTCTTTTAAACCCTTTAGTTCGGGGAACTTTTTTTGGTTTTGGTTTTCTGACATAAATTGATAGATTTCTTTTCAAAAACCCTTCTAACCTATCCTTTCTAGCCATGCTAGGAGCTTTATTAAAGTTGTGGTTTAAATTGTTCCATTCTGCATATACAAAAGCTGCACACTGGTGGTTAATAGGGCTCAAGCCGTAAAATATATTGGCTAAAATCTTCAGATGGCTTGCAATGTTGAACTCCTTGGCAGCTGTAAAAACTGTTCTTTTGCCAATTTTAGGTCCCTTAACTTGATAGTATTTAGCACGGTCATGCCGGCTTGCGAAATGTATTCCAAACTGAATGGATTCACTCTTTGAGATAACATCTCCTTTGTCCATGTCCCTCTTTTTGATACTTGTTTGTAATTTCGGGCTATGTGTAACAACCTTAATAACTGTAAGGACCTAGGAACAATCACTCGGTTTAAGAATGGAAATGTTTCAGCAATAGCGCATTATAAATCCTATCCTTGGAATATCATTTTCATACTGAATTCTGCAAGTACTGAATAAACGAGTAAAATTTAAATTTTCTTTGGTCTATACAGAGTAGAGGGTTGCCAGACATTTTAATGGCCAATTGATTGGGGAGGGACTTAACCACTTAATTAAAAGTAAAATTTAAAGTGTACACTACAACACTAAGCGGATATTTTTGGAGATTTTCCGTTAAAATGGACAAATTTTTTCCGCTATTGCTCCGAAATCTCAAATCAGAGTGCATGGTTTATCTGTAGCAAAGGTTGTACATGCATCGCATAATCATGATTTTCACCATGGCCTCATGCAAGCCGAGTTTATGGTAAGACTTCCGAACAAAAACATTTAAATTATAAAATAGTAGTTATAATACAAAACAGTTTTCAATTGTTAAAAAAAACAGAGCTTGATTTGAAGGAGGGAAGCAGGGGAATATCCCAACATATGGATTATTTTCCCCCGTTTCGCCATTCCTGGGTTCACTCTCTATACATATTGCCTCACACACTGAAGAGCCAAAAAAACTGGTATAGGCGTGCGTATGCAAATAACAGAGGTATGGAACCAATCAGAGTAACGCGATGCGGTCTAAAAATTAAACACTACTACATCAGTGTAGTTACGCTAAATATGAAGTTATTAAGCAGCCACTTGTCCCAAGTATTGAAATGTTTTCTGATTTCAATATTTCGAAATCATTCCACCAATTTCCTTTTTTCAAATTATACGTTTCGTTACTTCTGCGCAGCGCTGTTAGTGGTAGTTTTGTCCGGCCGTCTTTCGGCCCGTGTGGAATAAGGATTGAGAATAAGCTCAATCAGAAGACAGATCCTCCAAATAACATTGTAACTGATAAAAAAAGATACTAAACTGTGGTTCCACTTGGCGCTCGTGGACACCAGAGAGTAAAGTTAAGTAAGTCATGGAGTGCGCATGTCAGGAGCGTAGTAACCAAATTTTTCGTACCAACGTCCATCTCCTTTCGCCATTAGAACCTTCAAAACCACGTGGATCATCTAATTTAAGTGGTGTGGAGAGAATTGAGCGGCTCTTAACATCGAGGACATGAGAGCCGATGAAGGTTAAACGAGGTATGGAGCAGCGCCGGAATGCAAGGGCGAGAAAGCGGGATATCCCCAAGGAAACCCGCTGATCAGCGGCATCATCTAGCACGATTACCACATGTGAAAATCCGGGGGCGACCCTTCCGGAAATCGAACCGGGTTCACCTGTTTGGGAAACCAGTAGTCTGGCCACTAATTTGAGTTCATTATTTACACATGTGCGTGTTTTCGAATTTTAGTAGTTTTCTTTTGACCATGTTTTGAAGCAACTTAGATAATTTCAAAAATGGAAATAAATTTGTGTATAAGCAATTACGACATTGTGACGGGTTGATTACCTTGTTTCCCGACATGTCGTTCACGAGCACGCATGCCGTCCTCATTCCTCCTGAACTAAGTCTCATCATGTGGGCCTGTGCGTCGCGGCGCCGTCGTCAACAGCAACGTCACCGGCGAGTTTGAATTATTTTGGAAAGATCCTGNTGTGGGCCTGTGCGTCGCGGCGCCGTCGTCAACAGCAACGTCACCGGCGAGTTTGAATTATTTTGGAAAGATCCTGCCGTGCGTTTCCAGCACGTTCCTTCACACCTGAGGCGAGAAGGTCGGTTGTGAGTCCTGCACTGTTTATACTCCGGACTTCTGGCAGACCGACTGACACTGGGGTTTAATCATGGAGGAATCATGTGAATCTGTACGGAAATGTAGGGAAAGGAGGATTTTTTTATTTAACAGAAATTACAGTGATGTGCCATATAAAATTTAAATNCTGTACGGAAATGTAGGGAAAGGAGGATTTTTTTATTTAACAGAAATTACAGTGATGTGCCATATAAAATTTAAATGCTTCAAGAAAAGTTATGTTTTGTGTAGTAAATCATAAATTTGCATTCATTTTCAGTATTATTCTTGAATTGTTTGAAACGGATTTTATTCCAGTATGCATTTTATGTTAATTTTATTCAAAGCCATAAAATATGTTATGGAATGTTATGACCAAGATATTTATTAAATGAGAAATATTTATATAATTGTAAATATTACTAACTGGCCGAAGTGAAAAAAAAAGAATTACACCTCAGAGCACCCGAAATTATACAAATAAACAAACCGTTTTTGGTTGTTTTTGAAAATAATAACTCCTTATTTACCATTCAACTGCTGTTATAACCTCACCTTTTAATTCCTTTTTTTCTATATGATTGCGTATATTATGATTATGGAGTTGGAGAATTGATTAGTGAATGTTGATATGGGCGTGAGTGTTCTCTACTTATTCCGTGTGGATGCCTACAGGATATCCGGCCGGTAATGTAAAATCTGAACAATAATCAGGGTCACTGGTTCAACATGTAATTTTGACAGGTATGTAGGCAAATACCTTTACAGGCATGGTGCATTATATAGTTGACGTTGCACAATAAAAATATTTAATTATGTATACTGTCCATAGCAGAAAACAGCATCCAGTTAAGGATATCATTTACTTATTAGGAGACATTATTCGCTGTTTAGGCTTTATTCCGTAGTCGCGTAAACAGCTGCTGCCAATAACATCAAACACAAATGCATTTTGATTGTTCATGATCTATACGACGTAATGCTATATAATACAAGCACAGTCCCAAACCAAACCAAATATGTTCATGCCAGTGCCTAGAATTACATTTTTTATGTATGACTTAAAGAATTTATCAGTGAAAACACCCACCGTCCGATCGGAGTACATCCCAAACTCACTAATATCTCTTCAGGACACAACTTTAGTGGTCATAAGTATATGGATTTCCTCCAGGTCCACTTCAGCACGCGAAACTGACCATCACTGCCGAGATTCCAATCAACCCTGGACACAACAACAAAAGAATTGGAGTTGGCCAAGTCCCCAGTGGTTATCAATTACTGAGTTTACAATGAAACATATCATTATAATAATCTTGGTAGATAATAACTGAAAATTAGGTACATTTGAAATAAATTACGATATAATATTTGTTTGTTCTCATCTTGATAACAATTTTTCATGGAGCATAAAATCAATCAGTTCGTATAACACTTTCTCCTGGGATTTATTTGATTGGCGTTAGTCCATTAATTGGACGTTAATATTCTGTGCGCTACGATATTTTTTTTTTACTAGTGGATAGTTTGCAGGGGAGCGGGTTTCAACACACTGCTCGCTTGAGTCCATTCCCAGCCTTACCTTGGGCACAACTGGTAACTTCAAAAACGCTTATTGCAGGAAATTCCGTGCCATTCCGTCCTTTCCATCAACGCTTGTGTGTGTCTCGGCAGCCATAAGGCTCGCACCAATGCTAGCTAGAGCCGACCTCAAGGAGTGCGGACACCAGACAGCATAGGGTGATTGTAAAACTTATTGGGCAGACAACGGGAATATCCATATAAACCTAACAGGCTGCTAAAAAAAAAAAAGTTGCTGAACAGTTTCCCGTAAATGGGTGATCCGTGCCCAGAATGTGGCGCCAAGAAATAAGACCACAGGTGCCTCTGGCGACAGAATGTTCATTAGGGAAACAGTTACAAAGCCTCTGTTAAACGAACCTGCCATAGGTCCCGTTGAGGTGTTATAACTGGCAGGGCTATGGCCATACATGTAAGTTCTGCAAAGGCCCAAAGACCTGATGAAGTTGTGGTGAAATAGGTACAAAATATACAGAGAACAAGTCTGAAGTTATAAATATGTGCGACAAACAGCGCGATAAGAAAACGCACGAACATCACGTTGACTTCAATAACTGTCCAGTCTATCAGAGGTTAAACACTGTGAAGATTTAGAGAGTTAACTTAGGTTAGGAGTGACCAGTGCCTGAGATGTGGGCAGTTAAACTCGCCAAGGTCATCATGACTATTATATGGATGCCTTCCGATCGGTTGCGCGTGATGTTGATTGGCAGCGTTTCAACTTCACACCATGCATGTGCACAGGTAGTGTACAATAGCATGGTTATCAATGGGTGAGAGGTCTGGGGACCTCACTGGCCTCTACTAATTTCCTTTGCTGCGCTGTGGTCGGTTGGGAGAGGTGGTAGGCATGCTCTAGTATCCGAGAGCAAGATGGAGCAGGTCCCGAAAAGGGACAGTGAAGCATCTCAAATAGCCTTTCCTAGCACAAGGGTACCGCTGGGTAACCACCAAGTACCGAGGTTGGCAAAAGTGGGAAACTCCCAGGCATTCTCTACGCCATGTTTCACCAAAAGAGGTATCTGCCTTCCAGGCTAAGCACGAATGACGCGAAATCGTGATAGTGGTGCCTGGTGAAGGGCCGGTCGACTCCTTTATGGTCAGACCTGTGGCCCAAGGCAAGAGTTTCAATGTGAATAAATTCTAATGCATGGTAATGGACGAGACTGGGTTTGAAAACTGAGGGATTCAGTCCAATCAATCGGAAAAACCTGATAGTGTCATGAAAAGGAAGATGACAACAGAGGTTTTCTGAGTTGGTGGTTTTCTGGTGTGGAGTTAGCATTGTCGCTACAAGCAAGTTGAGTCATTCCCAGGATTCCCTCACTCCCATTAGGTCAGTTGAGGTTAGACTCATGCTGGTGGTGGTTTGCATATTCGTGATAGTGGTAGATAGATTTTTATCCTATTCAGGAGAATGCCCAGTTGGGCCAAAGAGCTTATGCACAGTGGCGCAGGTGGCCAAAAAGAGCATGGTATATACAATGAGAATGACACACCCCGGGATGGCCTATGGCTAAGAAGGATCAAGAGGTATACTTTATTATTATTGGCCAAGGAAGAATGATCACATCACGCACACAGGCCAGAAATAACCATGTTGTATGAGGCCGGGCATTATCCTGCTGGAAAATGGGGTTGTCAAGCTTCACCAGGGAGGGGAGCGAACATGGTCGCAAAATTACCTTGACGTGTCGCAGCACCACCTTCCTTCAACTACGACCAGTGGAGTAAGGGAATCGTAGTAAATAACACCCCACATAACGAAACCTCTCGTTGAGGCGATGTGCTGCTCCACTATGAAGCGTGGAACATGGCGCTGGCGAGCACGTCTTCAGACTCGAATTCGGAGGTCGTCTTTATCCAGATAGAACCATGATTCGTCGCTGAACACCACTCGTTGCCAATCCGCAAGTTGTCGTGCTGCACGCTGCCGGCCGGTCACATTTGGTCGGTGATGCACGGGTTGTAATGGTAGATGTTGTAAGGGAAGCTGCGGCGACAGATCCCGCTCTGCTAGTCACTTGGGTACGGTACTGGTGGACACAGACATATCCCCAGCTGCCGTGACATGTCCCTGGATGGTGCGCAGTGACGCTCCTGTCGCAAGATGTCCTTGCTGGTGGTTCGCCGGGGTCGACCCGAGTCTTCTCTGCGTGCGTGCCTTCTCCTCTGTTCCCATTGCGTCCAACGCCGACTCAAAGTGTAGACAGAACGTTACAAATTTCGAGCAATGTGCCGAAACCTCCAACCTGCCTCTCAAAGGCCGAAGTTGCAGCCTCTCCCAGACTCATCCAACTGGGAAAGACTTCTCGAATGCGCCGCCGGGGAATGCTGCTTGTTCACTGGACAAGCTTCTGTGGCTCGCACTGCTTACTCTGTTATTAAGGCCTTACTTGTTGTCTTGCAGCTTTGAATGACGGAGAGATATATGTATGCCCCCTAGTGGCACTTCCGCGAAGCAAACCGCATTAAACGCAAATGTGACCCATGTATAGCTAATGTGTGGTAACCTTCGTTTAACTCGCATGATTCGTTTATAGTGATATTATTTAATGAATGTGAGTATACTTTACATCCATCAACATAACTTATACATTTGCACGCGAAATATTCAAATGCGTAAGGAAGTTCAGAAGTAGCGATGCTCTCATTCGTATATTTGCAGCCTCATATGTGGATTATATTTCCATTCAATGTTTAAGTTAAAAAATAAAAATTTAGGAAACTTACTGAAAACATTTTTGCAGTGAGCGGAACGTTTAACTAGACTGACCAGTTCTACTGTTTGGCTTACGCGCCAAGAAAAATATAAATTTTTGTCAACAGAATACCAGATATTGCACGAGTAAACATACATAAACATCATATAACGTAATAATTTGTTGAATTACATAAATTTGGAATCCGAGGAAACCGATTATGTTCAACAAACGGTATACACTGAGCGAAAACATTTCGTTGTGTAATCGGGTTGCTGAAATGCCGCCATTTTATTTCAGGCTTTAGCTTTATTCTTGTTACAGTCCAGAATTTAATTTTCTTGAAAAACGTGGCGAGCTCCACATATTAACGCACAGAGGTCGGGGTTCCACCGTATGAGCAACTTGAAAGTACCACTGGAATTTCAAAACTATGAGCATTTAACTATGTCGTCAATCATCTTGAGGCTGAGGGCTATTATTAGCATTTACAGATAGTAAAGTAAAGCTTATATTTGGTTATAATACCTTGCAGTCCTGCTTATAACCTTAAGCTTTAATAGCCATCAGTTTTTTATGATCCATACTTATTTGCCTGCACACCTCTCAGAACGCCTTGATTTCAAATTACATTTTTCAATTTCAATTAACTCACGCGTTAGCATCAAAACACTGGAATATACTGCTTCCTCAGCGATCCTGAATTTTTTAACTATCGCTTCTTCCTGGAATATGTATTTTTTAGGTAATTTTAGATTAAGTTCAACACACATATTTGCTATACCGTATTAAATGTGGGAGATGATGTTATCTTATTTAGTATATGTGTATACGAGTTGATTGAAAATACGCGACATAGTTATATGTCTACGTGCATGCAAGATATAAATATATATTAAAGTCAATAAATGATTCGCGGTTCCCATGGTATTCAGTATTTCATTACCCGCTCTGTAAATATACACTACATAAATTTCACGGTAACATTAAACTTTTCTGAAGCCTGGCAAACATTCCACTTCCAGGGAATTCCTCCTCCTCGTGCACATAATACCTATAAAATTACACCAAAGGGACAACACAACGTATTCGTGCGCACTCTGTGTAATAACATTGCGTATAAGAGCATTTTTCTTACTAAACATTAGCAACACACGTATTTTCTCAGTATTTGTATTCATATTATTTATGATGGAATTGTTATAATATATAAATAAAATTGAAATAACGGTTCAATTTAATAAAAAATAAGGTACTTTTATGTTAAAAAAAAAAGTATAAAACGCTTGTAATACATTACATACTCAGGAATTTAGGACACAACGAAACGCGTCTCATATAAAGTGATTTTTCAGTGGATTGATTCAATTAAGTGTGAAGAAACCGCGAATAGACTAAAGTAACGCAAACGCGTTTTATAAAATATTTCTCTAATCATAATGAATAATTTCAGGGTTTTCAGGATGAGAACAACGAACGTAGGTAGTTCCTTTTAGATGCAGTTTTTAAGGCTGGTTCTGTATTAGTCTTAAAAAAATTGAAATCTTCTTTCATAATAACTTTATAAGGAACTTGTTTTGCTCTTTCTAACAGCTTTTAGGTTGACCGCTGGATGAGAAAAATGTGCTACACCATAATTGCTTCGTCAGATTATATGAGATACAAAATAAACAATAATGTCCATCATTACTAGTTTGGTTATTTGGTGCACATTCCGCTCTCAGTACTAAATGCTGTCTCGCTGAGGAACAGATGTTGACAAATTATATGGTAGAGGGCTAGCAAAATTACTTTTCATTTTTTAATGCTTTGTGAAATTCTGTATAAACCATTCTTGTAAGTGTTTCCAGTTATAAAACAATAGTGTCAATTAATTTAAGTATGAAATAACGAGTTTACCGTTACACTATCGCATCAAAGATAACTAAGTTTCGAATTTATTCTTTTGAATATTTGTTCCCGAAAGTAATTTTTGCGCGTTTAATTACATGAAAAGTTTTGTGGTTACTTTTACAAAATGTAAAAAAATAGTTATCAGTATATAAATATTTTAACACGTTAATTATAAGTGAAGAGTAAATTTATATTGTAAAACACTTATTGTCAGTGTGCATAACAATCGGTGTAGCATTATGGTTACACAATTTGGTTAGGAAAAAATGTAAGTACTACGAATATGTAATAACAATTAAGTCGTATTTGTTTTCATATTCTGTCGCTGCTTTTCTTAAGCTTTCCCAAATTATATACATTTTCTATCTAAACAAAGGAAAGGACTGTGTATTATTAAAAGCAGCAGCCATTTTGCCGTAATTATGTACTAAGTTGCTTTTCGAGCGTCTAAATGTTTTGTTGCCACATTTCAGTGCTGTTCTTCAAATCGACAATATAGAACGGCGAAAGAAATAGAAGATGAATGCATTAAGGAATGTGAAATGACAGAAGCAATCAAATTCTTCAACGGGAAGCGACTCCCGGCGACTTTCGTCAGCGCTTGCCGGAAATGAATGAATAAAACCCCACGCAGCCTACTAATTCTCTTACCGAGGCCAGGAAAGTGCTTTCATCCCATTGTCGTCCTGGAGAACTGGAGGAGCGAAGGGAACTCCAGGACCCGGGCGAGCGCCATGCGTCTGGAGTGGCAATCCAGGACGGAATAGGGGGAGAGGACGTAAAAGGAAATCGCGGTATCGGGGAGGGCGAAACTCGAAACAAAAGAGGGCGAAGGAAACGAAAATGTCCTTTGGCTTAGGTTTCCCGTGGAGCCACGGGTCCGATATCAGTCGTTCGGGCGTTTTGGCCACACTCGTAGGAGTACAGTTTTTTTTCTCCTCCCTCCTAAGAGCACTGTGGGAAATTGCGTCTAGTTGTTGGGATAATTTTTCGCCCCCTT
>NQII01014823.1:0-15144 GCA_002778355.1 Clitarchus hookeri | reverse complement strand
ATATATATATATATATATACATATCTTATTAATTCATTTTACTTACATTGTGCCACGAAAAATTTGTAAGTAACAAAAATTGTATAATAAAATTTTGAAAGTGTTTTCAAGTATTTAATGTTAATTATACTAAAATTAACCTCAAATACACAAAAGTACATAACATAGCACGTGGTTATATTTCAAACCGACAGAAAATCAGTTCATGTAATAAGCAAATTGAAAAAAACATTTAATTTATATAGTTTGAATTCAATTATGATATGGGATAAGATCGGAATGAATATAAGTGTGAAATGGTAACATAAATTGATGCTACTCGCCATCTGTGGTATACAGGATGGTTCGTAGGGTACAAGTTACCTTTACCAGGCACAGACTATGAGTGCCTTGGATGTTGAATAGGGGTAAATAACAACTTGATATCTCTTGGTTAAAACATAAAAATACAAACATAGACACCTTCGAGACGGTAACCCGCGAGTTGGGGGCCTTAAAGGCGAATTACAGCACTCGTGCTAACTGCTTCTGATATCGTGGAGGGAATGCTAGTCCTCGGAGAAGGTCCCTGAGCGACGGACGCTCGTACTTAGCTGTATTTACACTTCTGGTTGTTCCAGCGGTAGGTTTAGGTCCAGTTAGCTGAGCGGCCCTTCACAGGCCCTCGGCTTCGTCTCGTTGGCGTGATGGATACAGCAGTCTCGATGACGGCTCTCCATGACTGACTGTTGCGGGGTTCGCTCCTTGGCGACCCCACGACACAACTGACTTTACACCACTGACTTACCCTGCCGGGGTCCACTCCACAGCCTCGACTGACTGCTCTACACGACTGACTCGACTGATTCACTCGACTGACTGACTGTTCCGGGGTTCACTCCTCGACGACTCTCACGACACGACTCACTAACTTCGCGTCCCGGCCTGGTGCTCCTGGTGAGCCCCCACCCCCGGCTGCCGCCTCTCGGCACCAGGTTGCAACTGTCCACTTCCTCCATGTGTCCAGCCTCTTAAACCCCCTTTGATGACCTCCCAGATACTCACATGTGTCGCACTCGTTGAGGGAAGGGGGGGTGCGGCCATACTGCCAAACACTGTCAGCCCTTCTTACTGGTATAACTAGAGGTTCGTCGGCGAAACTCTACCTTGACTCTGCATTACCTCGGCATGTGTCCATTTTCTCACAAATCTTACTCGGAAAGGGGGGGACCCGCTGGGATTTCGCCCATTACCGTCAGCCTTTTCTCGCATATCTCCACTATAGGTGCCGCCCGCCTTCCTACGTATCTCATTCAGGGTGCGTCGGTGATATTCTAGCCGCCGTCCGTCGTCTTAACTCCCTCGTCGGTGAACTGCTAGCTTAACTCGGCATTTTTTCCCCGTGCGTGTCAACTGTCTGTCCACCCCCCGGGCCGACCTGGCCATGGAGCACGTGTCTCGTGGCATGTTTCTACTGGGGCCCCAGATTGGGGATGCGGGTTTAAGATGGTGGGGGATGTGACAGCAGCGCTTCAGAATACTAACAATATGCAGCACGCGTCAGCGTAATAAAATTTTATTTTATTCACACCAAAGAAGTATAACTTATAATGCGCGCGCATAAGTACACACACCCATTTTTCTTTTAAAACCAACTAAAAGTAGCCTGAAAGTTAAATACTAGTATTTTAAATAAAACATGCAAATCCCAGTATTGACTCTTGATATTAAAAAAAATTGTGCCTATAGAAAAGTTAATAATGCAACTTTTATGTTTGAAAAGTATTCACATTTCCATAAAAAGTTCGACATGAAAACATGGTATGTTAGTCGGTAACATTCTAGACTGTCCACTGGAGGGTTGTGAGTTGCATTCTATGTTCTTCTAAAGAAATTTACCGATTCTGAAATAATGCTAAAGATATTACGTTAAGAAGATGGGAAATAAATAAATAATTTTTATTTGGGCGAAACCAAATTATACTTTGGTTTCGAAAGTGTATGACAAGCCGCTTTAAGTAAGCCAGAAATGGCAAATAGCTGGGCTACAAGTGGTGAATAGCTGGACCACAAGTGGCTTGATAACAGTTTACTGACGGCAGTTAGTTAACTTATGGCAGGCCAGAAGCAGTAAGCCAGAGAGTCACTGCTGCCACTCATGGCCCATTGATGGTGCCTGCATGCTTGCGGTACAGTTGGCAACGCATAACTCGGCCGCTTTAGGGCATATTGTATTTTGCTACATGGAAGTTATCCGAAGAGTGGCCAAGAAGTGGCCAACTGCGCGGACAGTCAAGGGGCAACGTGTGCGCCACGTGCATCTGCGGGCGCATTACGGAGGTTGACTGGTTGACTGCACGTAAACCATTTGTGGGCAGCTCGTGTAGAAGCAGATTCACACAAGTTGGCCAACTGAGTTTTACTGCTTGGGTTGTTTCCATCGCAGGGGAATTTTTGTGGTTTAAAACCAATATCTATACTGTCTAAAACCAGTCCCATAGAAGTTCCCTTGAAAATAATTTATGTATGAGGGCGTTGGATATTGAAGAGGTAATAACAAAATCACATTGACCACGTTATGGGCAGTAAATTGTAATTCCTCGCATAATGTTAGCGTGTTTCTTTTGTTTTTATGTTCAAGACTTTGTTGTGAAAGGAGTTAAAAATACAGTGTAACAATGACCACGTGCACTATTAAAACATTTCTAGTGATAATTAATTATTTATTTATGATTAGTTAAATTCCCGCTTCATGCAGGTGGATGAGCGAGGAAGGTGAAGGTACCACAGTAAATTGTTTATGCGGGTATAGAGTTCGGAAACTTGTATTCCACAGGTGACACTTTAAAGTCGACCAATATCTTTATTGGTTCACAAGGATTTATACGTCCTTGAAGAAAACGTTGAAAAGAAGGTTTATTGCAAATATTAAAGAAAATTGTTTCAAAATGAGACGTTAGGCATCTGGTATGTCGTTAGCTAATATCGTACATGCTGGTCTCCGTAATTTAGATGTATGAACATCGAATTACAGTGTGATAGGTTCTAGGTTCAATTCCTTGGTGTAAAATGTTTGTATATTGATGACTATAACTCTGTACATACTATACGTAGATATACCAAACTAACCTTCACAATCGAGGACGTTGTTCCGCTACCACTGTACGTATGCACGCAACTGTCCGCGGTACAACCAAGGAGGATGTATACAGCAAACTGTTCCTTGGGTGCAACCTATCTACTGTAGTGCACCACAACAACACTTTGCGGCCAGTCCACGAACTTGTTGACCTTGGCCGTGGTGCGTGGCTACCTACACTCGGGGTACCAGTTCACTAATTTATTTAATGCACTGCGTATGTCAATTCACCCCAGTAGTCCAAATGGGTAGCTGTTTGGATGAATAAAGAATACGATATTTTACCCAAATCAAAAATGTAGGCTTATGTTCTAGTGCACTAAAGAAGCTTCGTAAGTAATTTTATGAAAATCTGTAAAATATGTTGATTCTGAGACAAGGAAGAAGAATTATTTCATATTGGTGTTGTTATCTGTTAAAATTACAGGAGAAAGAAAGCATAATTTTAAGAATTTGTGTTTTCATTAAATGGCAATATATAAATTTTGTATGGTTTCAATAATGCCACAATTTAATATATAAAACTAAACACTCATTAGGCCGCTGCTATTTTAATAAATGTTTGGTCTAGACAAAATGTCTACAAATGTAAGTTTTCTCCTTTAGCACTACTTTGGTACCAAACTTGGTAGGAATCAGTTGGGTTTGGCAGTTGACTGATCCAAAGATGAAATACCTAGGTCATGCAGCAATCCTGTAGCCCAATGAGAATCGTAATGAAAGACTGAATTATAAACAATTTTACGAACCCAAAGCAATATTATTTGTATAATCTTTAATCCTCCCTAGTTTTTCGAAGAAGCGAATTAAAATATGTGTGCACTCAAAGGAGTGTAATGAGAATGACTGCAAAATTAATGTCACTATCGGCAGTCATTCCATGCTGAGAATTGTATTTACACAGTCTAAAAGAAAATAATATTTTGCGGCCGTGGGTTCCGTAATGTGTATAGTCTGTTCACGGTAAATTGAGCACTTTTGAAAGAAGAAACCATTCACAAAAATCAGCTGCACATAACTACATGTGTACTGCATTACACACTAGCATGCAGGCTTGCAGTTAAGTTGGCAGCGAATTGATATAAATAGTTCTTAAAAACTGACGTTGTTTTGCGAGTGAAGTATTTAAATTTATAGCCACTGGTGTTAGTGTTTCTTGTTTTATACTGTACACATTAGAGTATGAATTTGCTTATTAGCAACTCATTTAAATTTCTCACAACTTCACAGTTTTACATGGCTGGCACATGGATAAAGTGGAATTGCCAATTTAAATTATTTATTATACACACACAAAGTGAGAGAAAAGAGTCAGAGTTAATAAGATAATTTTTTAGTTAGACGAAGTTAGGAGAATATTAGTGACCTTCGATCTCATTTGGTTACATGTGGTTGTATATGGCTTGATTTGTTTGCGGTTAGAAATGTTTGGTCACATTCCATCACTCACATTCCATAAACTGCACAATCATCAAGCTACATTAGGTCATGGTTGGTTATGGCTTGATCAGCGTTAGGTACATTAGGTTATGCAGGAAAAAGACCAAATATGGTGTATTTCGGTCACATCTTGTAAGCCTAAGTTACATTTTGATTTAATCGGTCATGTACAGTAAACATTCAATCACATCCAGTCACATTAGATAATGTTTTTTCATTCTCAGTTGCAGTACCAAGTTCGGTCGCATGCTCATTCGTATTCGGTTGCATTAATCTATCTTGTACTGTGTTAGTCATTCTGCTCATGTTTTATTACATTTAATAATATTTCAATGTCTGTGGTCATAGATGGTTACATGATTACAATTGGCTTGGTCACTTTGGTGACAATATTTGGTTACATGTCATAATGCCACACCTTCTGCGACTGGCAACGTCAGCTGTCACACTGAATAATGGTTTACGATTTTTTAGGATTTAGTATTCTTGTTAGTTTTGTCAGTGAGATATTGTTGAAAGTGTATACATTTTTAATTTTAATGTGTTTAAAAATAACAATGTTGATTATGAACATTCTAATTTTATACCACTTACAGCCAAATTCAGCATTTTATTTGCGTATGGTTTGGCCCTCCTAAACACCTACACATCCTTCAGGGTATGTCTCAATTTGGAGAGCCCTAGTCTAGATTATTCTTGAAGATTGGTGATTACATCCCTTATTGCTGTTTTCGATGGTGTCAACAACGCCGGGAATAGTCGGCGCCTGCAGAGGGACAGATCATGTTTTTTTTCGGGATGAACAATGCTGAAGTCGAAAATCCCGACCCAAAACGTTGCAATGTTTAATATTTTTGGGAACCATATACCCGATTGTCACAATATTAAATATTTTGTGTAACATTTGCTGTAAACTTGTGTTCCAGGTTTGCCAATTAGGGCGTATGAGAAGTATTTGTTGTTGTGAAGAGGAAGGTGTGTCTGGTTACGAAGTACTGTCCATAACATTATAGGCTGTTCACGGTAAAGTGAGCACTTTTGAGGCCCAAGTTACTGTTTACTTTCAGCCATTTTTCATAATTTGACCAACTTTTTACATTAATATTGCCATGTTAGTAATAAACACTGTGTATATACTCCACCGCACTGGGAAGTTAACGTCTAAGTCTAAAATAAAATATATGTATTGACTATTATTTCATATGAGAGGGTTTTCAAAAGTGCTCACTTTACCGTGAATAGCCTATACTTTATTTTCTTCGACTAAAAATCTTGCACACTTTTTTTGTAACTTTGAGCAATGAAAAAGTTGTTATTTATTAAGTCATATCTACCGACATTTTATGACGTTTAATTAAAACAGCAATGACTGAATTTACAGCATATAATAGTAACCCTTGCAAAAGTTAGTGTTTTTGGGATTAACAGAAAGCGTCATAAAATAATGATTACAAAATTACTATTTGAATATTATTATGGGGACACCAACTGGCGTATTATTTTTCATAATATCGATCAAAGTTTTCATTTTGTCTACTGTGGGCTACTGTTGAGAAATGTTCGCTTGGTGTATAATTTGGCATATGTGTATCCTGTATTTTAATGAGTTCTTTCAGTTACGACATGTGAGGAAGTTCTTTAATTTGCATGCAATGACATTAAAAAGGACCTTTTACTTTATACTTCCTTGCCCCTTGTCGCATGCAACAAGTAAAACAGTTACGTAATGCAAAAATGCGTCACCAACTTCTGCAGGCGCTTGATACTAGTGCTGTATGGCAGAGATGGCATTAGGACACTGCTTTATACCTTATTCATGTGAACACTGATCATGGCGAATAGGCCATGTTGGCAGACCCTATGACTGTTGAAGTTATCAACTCATGTTCTGCTTTGGCTTAAACTCAACGTTTTACTGTTCAGCAGGGAGCACAATTTCCAACACATAAATTCGTTCGAAATAGATTATACAGACAAGAGTATGAACAGCGAATCAGCTCACTACTCGTGAAAGCCAGATGAAACACAATTATATGGAGAATAGGAACCAACCCTTCGTTTCAAGTAATAGCCTGTATTTTGTTGCATCGAGACACCCGCGTAATTAATTAATTATCACTGCAGACGAGCCACATTACTGACTAAATAGGGGTCGCAACCCTACGCACGCGGAAAATGTGCTGTCGCGAACGAATTACTGACACATTTATTAATTGTTATGAATCTGCAGTTCACATTTGAGGTAAAGGCGTCGTGATGGTGGCCTCAGTTCCCCCGTTTCCACAAAATAAAAACGTAGCGTGACAACGTTTTACAGACAAGCAAAACTTTTCCGGTCATAGATTCTCACCAATGCAATCCCACAATTGCATGGACAACATTGACACGCCATTCAGACAATTGGTGTTTAAAGGCAGTGTAGAGGGTTTTATTAATACCTTTTTCCACTTGGAACTGCTGATAATTATTAATCGACTTACTACCAGTAATTCTTTCTGGTCAACACGTTTACCACACATATAATAGTGGCATTCCCTATATAGTCAATGATCGGGTTTTTTGGGTTTGTTGTTTACCTCGCGTGTGTCACCGCGGAAGTGAACTGAATCCAAGTAACTAATTATTCATCTGGAATAAGTTGTTGACGTTTTTTATGTTAGCAATCCTTTATCCCCGTTTTCATGGCAGATGTGCATCGCAGAGAGAATTGGGTGTAGAGTGCGCATACTATGTGCCGCTGTAACCACTTTCCGTATTCCAACCTTGGACTGCTTTTTTTTCAGTAGCACTATCGGAAACAACGTGGATAGCTTTTAATTATAGAACCCATATTTGTGTAAGTGCTACGAGATGTTGGCGCACTTCCTCAAACCTAGTTTGAATGCCACTAGAATATATCCAACCTAGTCAAAGTATTTTATTTATATAAAATGGTGAGAGTTGAAAATTCAATAGTACAGGAACATGTTCATCACTGTTAACTATGTGATTTGAAATCTATATTGGTGATGGGTGAGTCTATGTTTGTGACATGTGCAGAGAATAAAATCGATGAACGTCATGTTAAGTCTGTGCTAAGCTTCGCCTTTGTTCAAAATAAAACGGCTGGTTTCTTTAGTCACTAATCTGGTTTAGCGCTTTAATTTCCTTAGTAAGTGTAGCCAGGTAAGTGTTCCTGTAAAAAAATAGGGTACTTTCACGTGGATCAGACCTGCTGCTCGAAGGATTTGAGCTTATCGGATGGTGAACAGTTACAACTTAAGCAACACGTACAATACAAAGGACTAAAATATAACGCAAGATGCCAGACCTCTATAAAGCATTTAAATAATGTTTGACCACCAATTAATCTGAATGCAATACTCTCACAGATTACACGTCAGGACTTGTGTATCATACAATGAGAAAATCTCAGGCAAAAAAATTTTGATTAAGGAAATAAATTAATGTCATGTATATTCGCCAATTCTGAAACAGTTCCAAAACTTTTCTGTGATAAGACAAAGGCATAAATTGGCTGATGTTTTATTTTTACTAATATGAAATCTTTTGGAACTAGTCAGTTATTTGGTAGCACAGATACTGCCAACAGAGCCAAACAAAATATTTTCCAATTCATATAAGATACTTCAAACTTCACGGAGAAAAATATTTTGTAGAGAGGTCACCCTGCCAATTTTTTTTTGTAGGTACTGCAAAGAAATTTTGTACTGACCACAAATGTTTAGTGGTGAGAAGTAAATAATTTAGTGGTCACTACAAAATGTGTTTGGCAAGGTGAATACTAACAAAACATTTTGCTGTTGCCACAAATTTTTTTTCAGTGTTGAATTAGGCAAGCTATTGACACCTGTCAAAGCACTAGACGTGAATAAAATAGCAGTATACAGTGCTGATAAATTCAAAGTGTACGTTGGAAGAAAAAAACTCTNAAAGCACTAGACGTGAATAAAATAGCAGTATACAGTGCTGATAAATTCAAAGTGTACGTTGGAAGAAAAAAACTCTTCCATTTGTTGTTTTACAAGAATCCAAACGTATGAAAACCGGCTATTCAAACCACATGATTTATAATGTTAATATCTTGAAATGTATGTGGAAAACATTGTTCTGAAAATTGATATTCAGTTATTAGTATCGTTAAAAAAGACGTAAAATTACATGTAATTTTTTTATTTGCCATTTTTAAGTGTTCTAAAATATTAAGGCTTATGTTAACAATATAACTGTTGTTCACTACTGCTATTAAAAGAATATTTGGGAAATATCCATCAATAATGTGTTACTTTAAAAGAATTGGCGTCTGTCCAAATAAATTTGAATAAGTTTTTCATTCACGAAACCTAGGAAAATAAATTATTTTGATATATAATTTGCATATGGTGTCAAATAAATGTGATAAAATGTATAAAAATATCTGGAAAAGAAGGCACCAATATTTCTTGAATCGTATATTAATATGCTCTTAATGTATGCGAGAATCACAAAAGTGTGAATGGTGATTTNGCACCAATATTTCTTGAATCGTATATTAATATGCTCTTAATGTATGCGAGAATCACAAAAGTGTGAATGGTGATTTATATGACAGCAAGACCAGGTAATTTCATCTGATTTTGATGGTTACTGTTACATTTTGTTTAAATATCTCCAGACCCGTTATAATTTATCTTCTTGTAATAAACTTGAACCATTACAAACTCTTTATACACTACACAATGTGACATTTAATTTAAAGATGATATACTCAACCCATAAGGACAGTTAGTATAGAGCAACTACGCGAAGAGCATTATGAACTGGAAGATACTGACACACGAATCACAAATGATGGTGATGTAAGTGGATGAAATTATTTACTCTAGTGACTCAACAAAAAGGAGAAATATTTCCCTAGTAATATTTTAAATATTAAGTATACTAGGCCCAGGTGCGTTTGTGAAAAGAGCGTTTTCGATTATGAAGAACAAGTGCACTGATGCTAGAAACAGATGCTTAAACGGACTCAAGAAATTAGAGCATAAAATTATAATAAATTTTTAAATGTTCTGCCGATAATATCTTTATCCTATCAAATTATGGTTTTAAGCTGATAGATATATCTTAATCACTTTGAGTATATGAAAGCATCAATTTTTACGGCATAAACGTGAGTATTATGTGTGTTCGCCTGTGTTATTTGATTTAATTTGCAATTTAATTACATTTTGTTTGAATGGGTTACTCAAAAACACCGTATATCAAAGGAAATTTTCATTTTGCACTAAGAATGAGTCAAATTTGCACGTTAGTGATCCTGGCTAAGGAGTTCGCTTCACTGTCTTAAGTAACAAGTACAAAATCGGATTTAGCGCGAGTAGAAAACGCAGCTGACTTTGCCAATTATCATTGAGTTCTCTACAGGCTTTCCTGTTTCCACTGCCGTGAGTACATTTTGTCACTTCTCCGTCGCAGGCACCACATCGTTTCATCCATAGACTAAAGATGAGGTAGGCCGCTTATTCGCCTTCTGCGCATGTGCCCAACGTTGACCTACCCCAAAGGAACATAACTGTCAAAGTCACACGGTTAACAGTGGGAAAGTGTTTTTTATATCATATTTTTTTTAATGACAAGCACTATTATATAAATAAATACATTTGCCAATTTTAATTTAATCAAAATGCATTACAAATTGGTTAGAGGTAGTATACGTACATCTGAAAGCATTTGTTTACATATCAGTTTTCTGAACTAAAATCCAAAGCATGCCGTTTTCTAGTCGTATCGACAGGAAAGCAGTCAATGTTGGGACACGGAGATTGGTTGTGCGCATCCAGCGAGATCGGTCGACCTCATCTTTAGTTTATGGTTTCATCTTGTTGAAGGTCGATTGTCACAGCTAGGAAAATCGTTTCTTAGNACTCGTTTCTAAGCTTCATTTCTCCCGTTAGTTAACCAAAGACCACGGGGAGAATACTTGACATGGTTAAAAATAGCATATTTTTATATGTCGACACAGGCAGTGATTAGTATCGTTCTCAACGTTACTTAAGATAAAAAAAATACAAAATAATTTATACCGTTTTGAATTGTGTATACCCATAATCCACTCTAAAGCGTTTTGAATTTGCTAAAATAAAATGGTCTAGTAAAGATTTAAAGTTTTGTTGCAAGTCGGACATATATGAGAGGAAACAACAAATTCGGTAGAGGTTCCATGAGTATAGCCGGCTTCAAACCATTTCAGAACCTACTCTATTATCGTACATTGAACCACGAGGGAGGAGTTGGAAAACACATTATATGTATACTAGCGACCCGGCCCGGTGATACACTAATAAATAAATTGGGAAAAGACAATTACAATATTAAATCATAGTAAATTAGTAAACTACTATAATATATAACACGCATACATATAAGTCATGCCTGTCTCCCAGAGCGGTAGGCAGAGATCATGGACCTCTATTTACCACGATCCTGACATACCTTCCTCCTTCGCTTTATCCACATTCATACACATCTAATATAACAATATTATATTATAGTAGTTGAGAAAATTTCTTAGTATACCACATTAATCGTTTTGCCTCCAACAGACGTGGCACGCGAAAGGGCTACGTACAGTTGTCCGAGTGAAAAACATGCTCCCCTCAAATCCACTCAAGTCACATTAACTGTTTGACCCTGTGCCTTATTTACGGTCATGCCAAAACAAACTCTTAGTAGAAATTGGACTCTTTTAAAATTAAAAGGCAAATCTGAGGGGATCATTAGCATTCTAGGTATTAAAACAGTTTCTCCAGTACCACAGCCAGTTAGAATAGTACCATCAATGAGATAACTTTTAAACTTTTTATTTGTAATCAAGTACCGTTGCATAATTTCGGTGGATTTATATTTCGCAATAAAATTATGGCAGCTCCAACTTTAAAATCAGTTTTTGTGGTGACATGCCAGAGGATTCAATGAATTAAGAAGTTTTGTGGGATAGTGCACAGCTTCTTAACTGTCGAGTACTGTATCAACTGAGTAATAAACTTGTCTACATTAAACAGTTTTAATTATGAATTAATTTATTTTGATAAAGATGAACTTCTTTGTGGTTAGAAAAGACAGTGAATTTTACATTTGTTTTTACTTTGTAATTTATATTGTATATACGATTATTACTACTTATCTATTAAATATATATATATATATGCTACCGCTTACTTTACATTGTAGATCGTTCAATTTTACACAATTATTTTGTACATGATTTTGTTATATCTCTAAAGGATTAGGCAGCGTATTCCATAAGGAACGCGCTGGCGGCAAACTTTTTTCCCGACTTGATTCACTAATACCGTTAATGCTCAGCTCCTATAAGTGCTAAGGTAATGTTTAATATACAAAAACCTTCCTTGATAAATTTAGTCCAAATCCGTTCAGTGGTTCTCGAGATTAGCNGCACCAATATTTCTTGAATCGTATATTAATATGCTCTTAATGTATGCGAGAATCACAAAAGTGTGAATGGTGATTTCTATGACAGCAAGACCAGGTAATTTCATCTGATTTTGATGGTTATTGTTACATTTTGTTTAAATATCTCCAGGCCCGTTATAATTTATCTTCTTGTAATAAACTTGAACCATTACAAACTCTTTATACACTACACAATGTGACATTTAATTTAAAGATGATATACTCAACCCATAAGGACAGTTAGTATAGAGCAACTACGCGAAGAGCATTATGAACTGGAAGATACTGACACACTAATCACAAATGATGGTGATGTAAGTGGATGAAATTATTTACTCTAGTGCCTCAACAAAAAGGAGAAATATTTCCCTAATAAGATTTTATATATTAAGTATACTAGGCCCAGGTGCGTTTGTGAAAAGAGCGTTTTCGATTATGAAGAACAAGTGCACTGATGTTAGAAACAGATGCTTAAACGGACTCAAGAAATTAGAGCATAAAATTATAATAAATTTTTAAATTTTCTGCCGATAATATTTTTATCCTATCAAATTATGGTTTTAAGCTGATAGATATATCTTAATCACTTTGAGTATATGAAAGCATCAATTTTTACGGCATAAACGTGAGTATTATGTGTGTTCGCCTGTGGTATTTGATTTAATTTGCAATTTAATTACATTTTGTTTGAATGGGTTACTCAAAAACACCGTATATCAAAGGAAATNGTATTTGATTTAATTTGCAATTTAATTACATTTTGTTTGAATGGGTTACTCAAAAACACCGTATATCAAAGGAAATTTTCATTTTGCACTAAGAATGAGTCAAATTTGCACGTTAGTGATCCTGGCTAAGGAGTTCGCTTCACTGTCTTAAGTAACAAGTACAAAATCGGATTTAGCGCGAGTAGAAAACGCAGCTGACTTTGCCAATTNTTCGCTTCACTGTCTTAAGTAACAAGTACAAAATCGGATTTAGCGCGAGTAGAAAACGCAGCTGACTTTGCCAATTGCCATTGAGTTCTCTACAGGCTTTCCTGTTTCCGCTGCCGTGAGTACATTTGTGCCCAACACTGACCTACCCCAAAGGAACATAACAGTCAAAGTCACACGGTTAACAGTGGGAAAGTGTTTCTTTATATATATTTTTTAATGACAAGCACTATTATATAAATAAAATACATTTACCAATTTGAATTTAATCAAACCGCATTATAAATTGGTCAGAGGAAGTATACATACATCTGAAAGCATTTGTTTACAAATCAGTTTTCTGAACTAAAATCCAAAGCATGCCGTTTTCTAGTCGTATCGACAGGAAAGCAGTCAATGTTGGGACACGGAGATTGGTTGTGCGCATCCAGCGAGATCGGTCGACCTCATCTTTAGTTTATGGTTTCATCTTGTTGAAGGTCGATTGTCACAGCTAGGAAAATCGTTTCTTAGCTTCATTTCTCCCGTTAGTTAACAGGTCACGGGGGGAATACTTGCCATGGTTAAGAATAGTATATTTTTATATGTCAACACAGGCAGTGATTAGTATCGTTCTCATCGTTACTTAAGATAAAAAAAATACAAAATAATTTATACCGTTTTGAATTGTGTATACCCATAATCCACTCTAAAGNTCGTTACTTAAGATAAAAAAAATACAAAATAATTTATACCGTTTTGAATTGTGTATACCCATAATCCACTCTAAAGCGTTTTGAATTTGCTAAAATAAAATGGTCTAGTAAAGATTTAAAGTTTTGTTGCAANACCCATAATCCACTCTAAAGCGTTTTGAATTTGCTAAAATAAAATGGTCTAGTAAAGATTTAAAGTTTTGTTGCAAATCGGACGTATATGAGAGGAAACGACAAATTCGGTAGAGGTTCCATGAGTATAGCCGGCTTCAAACCATTTCAGAACCTACTCTATTATCGTACATTGAATCACGAGGGAGGAGTTGGAAAACACATGATATGTATACTAGCGACCCGGCCCGGTGATACACTAATAAATGAATTGGGAAAAGACAATAACAATATTAAATGATAGTAAATTAGTAAACTACTATAATATATAACATACATACATATACGTCATGCCTGTCTCCCAGAGGGGTCGGCAGAGATCATGGACCTCTATTTACCACGATCCTGACATACCTTCCTCCTTCGCTTTATCCACATTCATGCACATCTAATATAACAATATTATATGATAGTAGTTTAGAAAATTTCTTAGTATACCACATTAATCGTTTTGCCTCCAACAGACGTGGCACGCGAAAAGGCTACGTACAGTTGTCCGAGTGAAAAACATGCTCCCCTCAAATCCACTCAAGTCACATTAAGTGTTTGACCCTGTGCCTTATTTACGGTCATGCCAAAACAAACTCTTAGTAGAAATTGGACTCTTTTAAAATTAAAAGGCAAATCTGAGGGGATCATTAGCATTCTAGGTATTAAAACAGTTTCTCCAGTACCACAGCCAGTTAGAATAGTACCATCAATGAGATAACTTTTAAACTTTTTATTTGTAATCAAGTACCGTTGCATAATTTCGGTGGATTTATATTTCGCAATAAAATTATGGCAGCTCCAACTTTAAAATCAGTTTTTGTGGTGGCATGCCAGAAGGATTCAATGAACTAAGAAATTCTGTGGGATAGTGCACAGCTTCTTAACTGTCGAGTACTGTAGCTACTGAGTAATAAACTTGTCTACATTAAACAGTTTTAATTATGAATTAATTTATTTTGATAAAGATTAAGTTCTTTGGGGTTAGAGAAGACAGTGAATTTTACATTTGTTTTTAATGCGTAATTTAAATTGTAAATACGATTATTACTACTTATCTATTAAAGATAGATATATGCTACCGCTAACTTATTTTGTAGATCTTTTAATTTTACATAATTATTTTGTACATGATTTTGTTATATCTCTAAAGGATTAGGCAGCGTATTCCATAGAGCGCTGGCGGCAAACTTTTTTCCCGACTTGATTCACTAATACCGTTAATGCTCAGCTCCTATAAGTGCTAGGGTAATGTTTAATACACAAAAACCTTCCTTGATAAATGTTGTCCAAATCCCTTTGAGGGTTCTTGAGATAAGCACAGTCATACAGACAGACAGACGCG
>NQII01014822.1:0-20948 GCA_002778355.1 Clitarchus hookeri | reverse complement strand
AATTTACCAATTGAAAAAGGATATGTTCTCTCTGATTCAGGGTTTAGAGTGCAGAAAGTATTTATTAATTGCACGTTTGTTGGTGGTTGGGAATTTTCAAGTTTCTAATTATGGGTTAAACGTAGATATGAGCTCCGTTTTAATTGCAGGTGACAGTTTGTCGCTCACTGACAACCGAAATGGTAAGGGAAGTAATTACGTACTGAAAATACCCAGACTTAAATTTTAAAAATCACGCTCATTCATTGCTTTTTATCTATTTATTTATTACTCTATTGATCCTTAAAAGGGTATTGCCAAGGGATATAGAGTTTGCCAATATAATATAATTTATTACATACATTAGATTAAATAATATATATATATATCGATCACATTTTGAAATTAACAACAATCATCAAATAAACTAAGATAACTAATTCATTAGTAAATTCATCAACTGAATAAAAACAATACCTAACAGATTTTTATTTAAGCTAATATTAAATTGTTTAGGATTACTACTGCTTAGATTTTAAAGGCCAGTTGGTAATTTATTTAAGTATTTAATTCCAGCTAAGTGCACAAAATTATGGACGATTTTTAGATGGTATGTTAGCCGATGTAAATCGTATTTTCTTCCAGTATTATATAGTGTATCACATATTTTTTTATCTTAATAATAAACCTAATTAGTGAAAAATATATTGACCTGTATGTCTTAATATCCCTAACTTTGTAAACAAAAGACGACATGAATCACTATTTTTTTCCGTATTAATGTTTTGGATTACTCTTTTTTACAGCCGAAATATTTTTAAGCTTTGAGAAGAAGGTGTACATTGTATGATTCCATATTACATTACTGCATGAAAGTGTGCGAAGTATGTTTTCTTCAGAGCAGAAGTGTTTAAAAAATATGATAAATAGTATAATGCAAAACATGCTACTGATAATTTTGAAAATATTTTATAAATATGAGTGTTTCCGTTTCAAAGATTATCAATTTGTAATTCTAACAATTTTATTGACTGGCTATGTTTAAATTTATGATTTCTGTATCTGACCGAGANATTTGTAATTCTAACAATTTTATTGACTGGCTATGTTTAAATTTATGATTTCTGTATCTGACCGAGATATTATAATATTGTTGATTTTTAGTCAGACATTTTACCAAGAGTGTTTTATCGAAATTTAATGTAAGACTGTTAGCCATAAACCAGTTATTTAATTGATCAAAAACTAGATTTAGTGTTGATTTGATGACTAAAGGATTATCTCCTTTACATATCACAGTAGTATCGTCCACAAATAGAATAATACTGGATTTACTATTTACAAGAGCAGTCAGGTCATTAATTTATATCAAAAATAGCAAAGGTCCCAAGGTAGATCCCTGAGGAACACCAGAGGATTCAAATGAGAAACCCTACAACTTGAAGATAACGGCTTAGCGACGTTGCCAACGGGTGTACTTGCGGTTAGTGCTTTCGTCTTTGCTAAAATGCTGATGGACTGGCAGAGTATTTTCAACTAACTTGGCAATACAAATTGAGCCTATTTTACAGTGAAGATAAATATACATTGCCCATTTAACAAAATATTTTTTTCATTGGTCACGCAAAAAAAAAACTAAATCATAAAAATTACTTTGTAAATCCAACTAACTTTACCTTTTACATACCTTTAAAAGTCAATGCACGAAAGTAAACTTCTACCGTGTGACCAGATGCTAATTTAATTCTCACTGCCTTCATTAACACATTTTTGACATAATTTCACTAAATTATATATAATATGTCATTTGAAATTGTGCACCGAGGAAACTCTATCGAAATACCCTTGTTATGAAGGTGGTAACTGCGCAGTCAATCTGCGAGGCATAGGTGGTTATGACGCAAGTTTTTGGTACGTAGAGGAGCTCTGTTGGAATCCCTTGATGGAAATTAATGTAGGATCTTCATTGTGTACTTTTCGTGTAACAAGGGAAAAGTTGTTACAAAAAATTGGAAAACGTAAAAAGATGAAAATGTATGCCGTATGGGCATTACTTGAGCATCCCCATTCCGAACGAAATATACAATACAATTTAAAGTCAGGTTCTACTCTATGTTTAGAACGTTTGGAAGTGTAACTTTATATTAGTGTTAATGTCCGTGTCATCAATTGGTGAACCTACTATTACTAAGTGTGACTGTTAGGAAAAAATATTAAAAATAACTATGCGGAGAGAATAAGAAGAGGGCTGAATATAATACACCAGTGACACGATATGAAAATGTGTAAGTTAATGTAAACGACTGGCATCAATAATATATTTATCCAATGTTACTTATTTTATTGGGCATATCAACTACTCTGCTTTCATACCGGAAGGCAAAACCCACATGTAAGATAGCGGGCACATCTGTGGCTTTCTAGGGTCACTAACCAGGAATCGTGTGATCAGAATGTGACGCCTTAATGAACTGGCCATACGCGATATCTATATTTAAGTTAAAAAATATATAGAGACTGTCTTGTCTGGATATACACTTCTAATATACAATTTTTCCATTTATGTTACAATTATGTGCCCGTTGTAACGAGTCATATCATTACAGCAGTGTATTACACAGACAGGTGCGGAAATGTTACCTTTACACGAATAAAGAATGCTAATGAGTTAATTTTGATTGTAATTTCTCTCAATTTGGTTTGTTTTAAATATCCCAACTTAATTAAATATATTGTATAAAAATCTAACAAAACGTGTAAACACAATTAAAAAGTTTAATTTCAGAAAGAACTTTGATTGAAAATTAATAGAAAGTTTTGAAAAAATGTTTTCTAGCTACCGTGGCAACTGTCTAGAAATATGGCACAAGTATTTACCTGTGTTTATTTTTTTGCATGTTTTTTAAATCCCTTGCAGATTTTTTATGATGTTCATGTGCTCTAAGCGTACAATTTTGAGTTTAAATTTTTAGATGTATTTTGTCGAAATTTGCCTGCCATACATACTAAAGGTGTAAGGTAGGTGGTTATGTTCCCACCACACTCTGAATATATGATTTNTGAAATTTGCCTGCCATACATACTAAAGGTGTAAGGTAGGTGGTTATGTTCCCACCACACTCTGAATATATGATTTCATGGCGTAAAGGTTTGAGTTGTCGAGGTAAATTGGATAGTTAATTTTCGATAGTCATCACAAAAAAAAAAANATTTCATGGCGTAAAGGTTTGAGTTGTCGAGGTAAATTGGATAGTTAATTTTCGATAGTCATCACAAAAAAAAAAATGAAACAATAACTTTCGTAACAAAACACAAGTAATTTTTCATTATTGTGCACTGGAAAATATTCCTTTCTAAATGTGTTATTTATGCCTGTAAAATAGTAGCCCTTAACGTTCAGACATATTAAATGTATGAATTCGCTATTTTTTATAATAATCATTGTTGGTTAAATCCTTCTTATATTGTTTGTAAGCCCGTATGTGTGGGAGTTTCGTTACTAAAAGGCGCTGCCTTGCAAGTCCGCCGCCACGGAGTTAAAATGGGGGATCAGTGTTATAAGCTGTTCACGGTAAACTGAGCACTTTTAAAAGCCCTGCTTAAGACCTACTTGCATGCACACGGTGTATCCTTCCACTATATGTAAAATTAACATTTCCATTGGCCGGGTCGCTTTATCCGTGTGCCGGTCCAGTGAAACTGTTAAATTAATATAAAAGCAAATATTTTACAAATTTGCTAACACTTACACGTACATGTATTATAGAGAACAGAAAGAAAATTAATAATTCCAGAACAGTTAAAGGTTTATCTAACAATTTTACTGCGAGCATAACACCCAGCGTACCCGTTATTTCAAAAGTTCTCAAATAACCGTAAAATACCTATAAATAAATTCATTCTCAAAGCATAATTTTTAAATGTAAACGTTTCAACCGAAAGGTATTCTATATGACAGTTATTAAGGAATACTAGCGCGTCAGAAAATCTTGCCAATTTTCATGTATAATTATTTTTCTAAAATTTAATTTTAAAGTTTTCATTTTACAAAAAATAATAATAAGTGGATAAACTTTTTTGAAAACTTCAATACGAGGACTATAAAACAATACAACAACGCGATATGGTCTTTACGCCCTGCACACAACAGTAAACAACAATGCTCGGGCCGATGTGTGACACTATAACGTAATACTAAATAATGATAGCCTGAGGGAGAGAAAGGGGTTCTGTATGCATCTGTTTATATGAGGGTGACGTTGCGACAGCTGCAGTACGTGTAACAAATTTTCTGAGTAGAGTGCCAACCCTAGTTGCGCAATCACGATCGATTAAACTGAGTACTAGATTGATGTGCTCATTGGAAATCAAAATTACTAACACTTTACCTCCCTGGTAACTCAAAAACAGTGTGAAAATTGGAAATCAAACCCACTGTAGTAACGCTTGAAGGCAGTCTGACGAGTTACTTTTGCCCTGCCTCGTCCAGACTAAATAGGAATACCCACACACTGGGTCTTAGCAATCTGTCGTAACGTGTACCATTTGTACATCCATCGACACAGCAGTCTGGTAGCAAACATTTGTGGACAGTACAAAAATATACACAAACAGGACAACTTGGAGAATAACTTGCTGCTACCACGAAATAACAACAATGGGTGACTGTGTTTAAAAGAATGCCTGGAAGTTTACTTGAGCTCAGATTAGTCTTAATATTATAAAAAAAATTATAATAATTCATCTAGGTGGCATTACAAATTAGAAAATTATTTGTGGCTCCGAAAATATTGACAATATAATAGGAAATTTCTGCTTGGGATAGTGGCCTTTGAAACACTAATACCCTGGTAATTGTTACGAATTAAANGCAATATAATAGGAAATTTCTGCTTGGGATAGTGGCCTTTGAAACACTAATACCCTGGTAATTGTTACGAATTAAAATACTTATAATGTTCAAAAATCACGCCGAGAATCTTAAATATTCCCTCACAAATAATTACTTTAAATAAATCGTTTGCAATTAGCTAGTGGCAGAGCAAGGATTCAGTTCAGGTTTGCCGTAGCAAATGTCGGCAAAAGTCGTGTACGTATGAATAACAACATGACGGCGTGAGAAAATGTTCTAGAATGTTTACTGATGGAGTTGCAGTGAAAAACTTTATTTGGAATTTCCTAGCTGGAATTAGTAGTCAAACGTATAATTTTGAATATCATGAAGTTCTCGATGATCAAGTACGCCGACGGGGCATCTCTCCGGATGCGCAGTAGCTCTGGGTGACGTCTCCCCTATACGTAAGCGCACGGCTTACGGTGCTAACATACAGTTCAATGGCACCCTAACAGGCGTTCACGAGTTCTAGCTAACCTCTGTGAAAGCTACGTGGAGGGAGGCTATACAGGCCTACTTATTGCTTAAAACACCTCGCGTTTTCGTCTCTAGTAGACGACGTGTACTTAAAGGGACGTGAACTCGGACTTCCCTATAAAAANTAAAACACCTCGCGTTTTCGTCTCTAGTAGACGACGTGTACTTAAAGGGACGTGAACTCGGACTTCCCTATAAAAAATCAAAATTTAACACCAAGTACACAGCCCACTCGGGCTGGCTGCCTGACATTGCGTAACAAGATGCCCGTCTTCCTCCTTTAAAAATTAACTTAAGAACGTTCTTTAAATACTGACCAATCACGATGGTTATAATTCAAATTCATCTGTACTGCCACTTAAAACTGCCCCAACGATAAAAAATGGTAAGTGTTATGGCCTTGTACATATACGTATACACATATAAATATGCGGCAAAATAAAAATACTTTTGCAACACTAAATAAACATCATGGATTCTGTTTCAAAACAAGTAAATAAATCTTGCCACAAAAACCAAATAAATTATTTTTTAAATAAAATTGAGCCTGAAAACATAAAATTACGTGGTAATTATTATTCATTTTTATAGTTCAAAATTGTTACAATTTGAATAATATGTACCCTTGTTTAGCTTCCGAGACATAAATGATGCGCTGTCCTAACCTAATTCTCAAATCAAATGGATATTTTGGTGGGAATTATTTAGGCCTTTAATTCATAACTACAGCCACTTGAAAATTATATTTATAGAACACCTTTTGATGCAAGGAAATCTCAGGGCCAACTTCATGCAGAACGCTTCAGACCTGGGAAAAACAGAAGTTTAGATACCAATCTGTCGTAAATACATGAACAGGTTGATACCTCGAAATGCAAATAATTAATCAGGACTTTGTGGCAATTTTATTAGCTCAAATTCCTATTCGATACCGGGCATCAGAATGAGGATATACACTAATTTGCAAAAACATTGATCACGCTGAAGGTGCAATCGCAGAGTCACGTAAGTGGGTACAGGCACAGGACATAGTTGTATGTATACAGAAAACATCAAAGTATTGCACCACACCAAGCATGTATTGCAGGGAACCAACACTTGCGGAAGGCAGTAAGTATGGTGTTGGACCACCCTTAGCACGGAGCAATACGGCCGGGCATGGAGGCATGTAGACGTCGGATGTTCTCCTGAGGAAGATCCTGCCACACCTGGCGCCACTGACTCTCTAAATCCACCGTAGTTGCCGTCTAATCTGATCTCAAACGTTCTCAACGACAGAGAGGTCTGGGGGCCTTGCTGGCCAAGGAAACTTGTTGGCACCACGAAGGCAGGCCAGAGATACCCGTGCTGTGTGAGGCCAGGCATTATCCTGTTGGAAAATGGGGTTGTTGAGCTGAACCAGGAATAGGAACGCACACGGTATCATAGTTTCCTGGACGTGTCGTCGCGCCGACAGATTTCCTTCAATCACCACCAGTGGGGTGCAGGAATCGTAGGAAATGTCACCCCACATGGTGACACCTCTCGTTGGGGTGATGTGCCACTCTATAAAAAAGCGTGCATCACGGTGTTGGCCAGGACATCTCCATATTCGAATTTGGAGGTTATCTGTGTCCAGACAGAACCGTGATTCATCGCTGAACACCACACGTCGCCAATCCGCAAGCTGTCATGCTGCCCGTTCCGGGCAGCAGGTTACAAATGCATGGCGATACTCAGGTCGTAACGTTAGATTTCGTAAGGGATGCCACGATGACAGATACCGCTCTGCTACGTTACTGGCGGACACAGACGTATTCCCAGCTGCCATGACATGTCCATGGATGGTATGCAGTGACGCCCGTGGAGTGCTTACAGCCTGTCGCACGATGAAACAATCCTCCATGCTGGTGGTCAACCGGGGTCGACCGGAGGCTTCTCGACGGTTGTGTGTACCCTCTTGTTCTCACTGCGTCCAATAACGACTCTTAGTACAAGCAAAACGGTTAAAGTCGCTATAAATGCGCTGAAATGTCCAACCTGCCTATCTGAGGAAGACGTTGCGGTCCCTCTCAAACTCACCCATCTAGGCAAAGGCTTGTCGAACACGACATTGGGGCATGCTACGTATTCACTGAACTTGGCTCTGGGTCTCACACTGCTCACAACGCATTATTCGGTGTCTTGCAGCTATGAACGTTGGAGGGTCATGTATGCCTAGTGACACATTCACATAAGCAAACCGCATTAAACGCAAATAGGACGCATGTCAAACTATGATGATACTGTGTGGCAACCTTCTCTGTACTTGCGCGATTCGTTCATAGTGATAATTTTTTTTTTGCAAATGATTGTAACTGCCTTTACGGAATATTTCCTTTCATTTGAGTGTATTGAGAAGCTGTATAGGCAACAGTCGTCTCGTGATAACGACCTATATTGCCAGCTCCCAACGTGTCTGCGCCCTTGTGTAATCGATATCAGAATACATATAATCGACAAGAATCAGTGCAACGTAGAAACCCCAGGTTGAATTCATTCAGTCACGATCAAACGAAGGGAAAGAAATGAGTGGAGAAAAGTTCTTTGTCTCCAACGAGGCAACCGCTACAGCTAACGATGCTGCAACCGGGAAATATACCAGGGCTGCAGTTTATAGAGTATAAGGGCAGTAGTCATCCTGTCGAGCAATTTAATGACTGCTGACCAGATCAGGACGGACCCAGATCGTGAGCCACTATCTCCATGATTCCATTGAGGTACAAACTGCCCACCATAATACCCATACTGCGATAGGGGCGGACTCGGTATAGAGCTGCCAGTATCATTCCACACTTTTTTTCGATTGGGGATAGATATATGGCGATTGCATTGTAATATCCGCACGACTGGTGTGGCGGCCAAAACAGCGAAATGTCTGTCCCGCTTCTCGTAGCCGTACGATGTCACACGTCCAACTGTTCGAAGCGCTGTCGAACGCGTCTCTAAGGCATACTGCGATATTTTTGCAATTTTGAAAAAATGCTGAAAATATGGTAATTTATGCATATTTTTGAATTGTTGTAGTCTATGATATTTGCAAAATAAATTTTTCCAAGCATTACCTACATTGAATTAAAACGTTACCTTTCAGTCACCCTTACTAAATTTTCCAGTAAATTGTTTTTTATTTGTACGTCCGTCCGCAAAACACTAAAATTGTGAATTTGAAGTGCTATAATGCATAAACTTTGCGACTTTAGTATTTTTATGCAAGGAAAAAGCACAGCCAATTAATGCCTACAAGTTGAACGGTATTTCGTAGAAATATGAAATAAGTACCAGAACGCTGTTGCTGGTGTTCGGCGAGGGAGCAAGGCAGGCAGGCAATGATGGATGGGAGCGGACTCGTGACAGCGGCAGCACGAAGCCACGGCCTGGCAGGCAAGTGCGTGTCCCCTCGTTTAAACTGCTTAGCATAAACAAACAGCGCGTCGCTTCGCATTCTGTCCGGACGCTGTCAGCTCCGCCCACGTCGCTTGTTCCTGGACGAGGCTCAACGCGTCCGCTACCACGCGCTACGCTTCAATCCTCAGCGGAAGGAAATTAGAAATGCGTATCGTAACGAGAACTCTTATTAGAGGCCGTGGTGGTGTAGTGGTTGGACTACTCGCCTCCCACATAGGCGAACCGGGTTCGAGTCCCAGCGGGGTCGCTCCCGGATATTTGCATGTAGGAATGTTGTCGGACGGTGCCGCTGGTCGACGGGTTTTCTCAGGGGTCTCCCGTTTTCCTCATGTACTTCATTCTGGTGCTGCTCCGTAGTCACCTCGCTTCACCCTCACTGGCTTTCAAGACCTTGATGTTGAGGGCTGCCCAAATCTCTTCCCTCACTCTGAATGCAATTATTTTAACGTTTCTGCTTTATGGCGGAACACATAATACGCGTTTTCACAAAAAGTCATAAAACGTACGTCCAATGTGCTAATTTACTAAAAGAACTGACACTTCAGACAAGGTCTGTAGATTAGTTTTAAGACATCTCGTAAATTCGAAGCACAATTTCATAGCACTTCGACATAGATAAAAATGGCTGTTTCAAAGCATTGTAGCTTAAAATACATGCGTCAGATACATACAAAAATACGCAAGAACCCTGCATTGCCATGCGCCTAGCGAGGATGGCACACTTGATGCGCGTGGTGGTGGTCGCCCTTATCGCTCCTGAGCTTGTAGGCCTCAAACGCGTAAAATATCTCCAGGTAGGCAGGCAGGGCCCTTAACCTCTCGTAGAAAGTGGCATCGTCACATACTGAACACGTTTCTCGCGCACGCAGGGACGAGGAAACCTCTGTGGTAAACCAAAATCGTAATGGCCAGATCGGGACTCGAACCCGGGTCCTCCCGAATCCAAGTCCAATTTTTTTCCCACTGTTTCCCCTCGCTCGGTGTTCAGCGTGACTAAGGCAATCAAGCACGACGAGTAAATGACAGACAGTGAAACTGAAATCAAAAGGAAAACCCATTGATATATTAGCGGGTAGGTGCTATTCGTCTCCACATTCGAAATACACTAAATCGCTTCCCTCCATGAAATAACGCAAATCGCACATGTAAGAAACATGGTTCAGACGTGGATCACCAAGCTCCTCTACATGTGGTAAACAAAGGATCTTCATCATAATTCCCAACTGAAACAAATTAAATTTAATACCACGCTAAAAATAAAACAGTTAATTTCCTAAACGGTAATGGAAGTTCCTGATGCTATGTGTGGAAAATTTACTGTATATTGTGCTGCACATATAGAACTGCAACTATCTACTATAAAACTATACACAGTTTGGAACACTACTGCGCTTTTTATTCTTTACTTAACAAGAGTTGGAAAGCTATCATGTATGTCCGGAAAAAGTGGGAGGGGGGGGGAATTGATCGGCATGTAACATCGAGGTGTTGAGAGCCGATGAGGGTGAAGTGAGGTGAGTATGGAGCAGCGCTGGAATGCAAGGCCTGGGAAAACGGTACATCCCCGAGAAAACCCGCCGACCGCGGCATCGTCCGGCACAATTCCCACATGCTAAAAACTGGGAGCAACCCCCCGGGAATCCAACCCGGTTCGCCTAGGTAGGTTGCGAGTAGTCGGACCACTACACCGCCACGGACCCTGTGAGGAGAGGGGGGTTCTCCATTCGTGCTTTCTCGTAAGCCTATACGATGAAGTGCGAACTTTTGCTTAGTGTGTACTTTCGTGTAATTTACATTTCCACTCCTTTTTATTCTTTCCTTGTCTTTCGTACTTAAGCGGAGAGCTCAAACAGTACCACAAAGTAGAAAAAAATTGCTAAATAAAATTGAAATGTACTTTTTACGTCGCACTTTTGGGGTATGATAAGTGTGTTCAAAAACACTTTGTCACCCAAGTTTGGGGAACTAACACAATTTATTGTGATATATACGATACTGTGTTTTGGTATGGACTCTGCTGACTTTATATCGCCGTAATGCCTTAAAGGCATGCTATTATTAGATTTCCCAGCCCGTGAGGTTTCCAAGCTCGCAAGGTTTGTAAATTCGGGATATTTCCAAGCCCATGAGATTTCCAAGCCCATGAGATACCCAAGCCCATGAGATTTTCAAGCCTGTGAGGTTTCCAAGCCTGTGAGGTTTGTCAGCTCGGGAGATTTCCAAATCCATGGAATTTCCAAGCCCGTGAGATTTCCAATCCCATGAGATTTCCAAGCCAGTGAGGTTTCCAAGTCCGTGAGATTTCCAAGCCCATGAGGTTTCCAAGCCCGTGAGATTTTCAAGCCAGTGAGATTTCCAAACCCATGAGATTTTTAAGCCCGTGAGGTTTCCAAGCCCGTGAGGTTTGTAAGCTCGGGATATTTCCAAACCCATGAGATTTCCAAGCCCATAAGATTTCCAAGCCCATGATATTTCCAAGCCCGTGAGATTTCCAAGCCCGTGAGGTTTCCAAGCCCGTGAGGTTTCCAAGCCCGTGAGATTTCCAAGAGCGTAAGATTTCCAAGCCCGTGAAGTTTTCCTGATTGAGCCCAAACTAATGATAATGGGCTCCTTCTGGCTGGCGCATGAAGTGCGTTGTAGCGGTTTGGTAGGAAACATGGGACTAAAAACTGTTGTATATTTTGTAGTGATGTGTAAACACGAAAAGCACTTAATAAACGTTTCGTGCCCAAATACATTGCCCAAATTCTTGTTTCAACTCCAAAGAATATTTTTTCTTTGTGAAAATGGCTAAAACCGGTGTTTTCAGGATGAGTTTTAGCTGATGAATGTTCTATACAGAAACCTAAGTTGTTTTTAGACACGCATATTTAGTAGCCTGTCATGAAAGTCGCGTTAAAATCACGTTCAGGCGAGTTGCTGAAGTAATAATCTTACATCAGCTGAGCGCCTTGCGTGTAGAGGCGATGAGCAAGTGATGGGTGAGCAAGAGTTGGCCTTAGAGCTAACGCGTTTCGAGATCTCGAAACCCAAAATAGCTGCAGACAGGCCGGAACACTTAAGTAACGGTTGTTCATGGTGGACATGTGTCAAACAGGAAGTAACTTACCCGTTTCCAGCGGTGGGTTCTCAGAAGGAGTCAGTATGTTGAAAGACGAATCGTGTTTCGTTTTGTCGAACAGCTAGCGACGTCGAAGTTCCCAAGTTGGCGGACGACTCGGCAAAGATGAACGCATGAACGATCGCGAAATCGGAAACTTGGTGCGTCTTAGAATGCCTGTCTTCTACGATATCTACCACGAACTTATAGTTACTGCAGAGTTGCAACTCGTCGCGTTTCCTCGACTACTCGTGAGAAACAGTAATTCCTAGATAGCTTAGGAATTGGACGAGGAAACCTCGTACGTTATATATCAGGATTAGGTTTAAGGCAAAATTTATCATTGTGATTTTAAAACTTTAATTTAATTTAAAGAGTTGCACTACTCTTCGTAAAAAAATTAATAAAATATGGCCGTGTATATATTTAAAAACGCTCGTTATTATTTAAGTCTCGATAATTTGACATAAACTGCTGAACTTTGGTGCGCTTGGCTCCCTGTAACTTTATTTTGTCGTCCGTGTACACACTAACTAAACCATAAGACGTGCAGTGATATATTTTGCTAAGTCAACATCTATGCATTATTTGTTTAATCTGTTGATGTAATAGTTAGTTCGCTTTTATCTATAAAACTTTACTAACAATAACATATTTCGCAGTTCTACGGCTATAAATTGCAATTTAAAAAATTATTTCTTTTGTATATTAAAAATATTTAGAGAAAACAGTCCATTTTTTTTTGTCTGCTCACATCTAAGTTTGCTTGTTTAGTTCGGTATCCCACAAAAACTACTTGAGGTGCTTGGTTAAAAGGTATTACTTAAACAAATTTAAGTATTGGAAAATATATCGTCACTCTATATCAACAAGTAACTGGTATATATACATTTAAATATTGTTTATTTTCAACAGTATTTCATTCCTGAAAGTACGTTTATGTGTGTATTATTGTTTAAATTTCTTACATTGCTACATTGTTTCTAAATTTAATCACTGAATTGTAATAATCACTTTTTATATGATCACATTTTTCAGTTATTACAGTTAGGCTATGTATGTATATAAATACATACATATATAGGCTTTTCACGGTAAAGTGAGCATTTTTGAGGTCCTAGTTACTTTTTCCTTTCAGTCAATTTTTACCTTTAACAGTTTTTTAAAATAATAATTGGCATGTTAGTAATAAAGATTGTTATTATATTCCAGCGCAGTCGGCAGTTAACGTCTAAGGCTAAAATAATATATATATATGTTTACTATTATTCCAAATAAGAGGGCTTTCATGTGTGCCTACTTTACCGTAAATAGCCTATATATCGTCCAACTCTGGGTGTTTTGAAGTGATATTTGTAATCATAATCGTTATTTATTCACATATTTAATACAGTAACGCAATACGTAACTAATTCTAACTTCTTAACACAAATGTCTTTGATCAATTGAAATTCGTGTCGGGCGTAACAACGGGAAAATGATTTTTTTGTTTCAATTTGATATGTCCAAAATTTTTAGACAAAATTTAATTTATAGCTGACGTTTAACAGACGAATGTTCGGCAAAAAAAAATGTTTGCTATCAATTTGTCAGAATACAAAAATCCAAATTCCAGACAGGTGAGGCTGCGGCGTGCAGGCATATTTCAACCTTAATTTAAATAAGCAGGGTTATATAACGTTACATCGTATTGAAACGCGAAACCTATGCGAGGTCATATCTAAAAACTGATCAGACATAATTTAATGAGTTGTCAAATGGTTCAAAGTATTAAAATGTATAATGAAAACATTTTATGAAATGTACTCAATCCTGCCATGAGGAACTGAAGTCGCAAGTGAAAATTTCTTATGCGATATTTGATTTTGAAACACATAGGTACAAAACAACTTCTAACCTTTCCTTTAGAAGCGTACGTTATGCATCTCTTCAAGATTGTTGTCAAAGAAATCTTTCCTATAAAAAAATAAATTTCTAGACTGTACGTCATTTATTCCATGCCAGACTATATTCTTACAAGTGTATTCTTTGCTCTTTCCGCTTTTATATTGTACGAAAAGAGGAGGGTTTGACGAAGCAAAATGTTTGTGTTTCTTCGAAGCAAACTTGTCACATTAATGTTTCAGTTCTCGAGAACTTTTTTCTTTTGCCACTTCTTTTCTCACAGTGAATGTTAAAACAGAGTGCAGAAGTTGACGGAAGTTGAGTTCATAAATACGGGTTTCCGATAAATTTTCTCTGCGCATTGTTAGGAATGTAAATTACTTAAAATGTTTTGTTGATCGTTCTTAACGTGGTAAGTCCAAACAAAACTAGCTGTAAATTTATTCTGATAATTTACAAGCAGAAAATACGTCACTTTCGATTTTACGCGCAAACACATTTTGTAAGGTAATATATATTTCTATGCCACAAGATAACAAAACCAAGTAATTTAAAAACAAGATAAGTAGATTTTACTTAGTTGAACTCAACAACACTAAACTTTTCCCTGTATGTGACAGGATTATATGTGATCAAAAAAGTTTCCTTCTTTTACATCTACGTTTCATTTATCCCATTAACCGATTACTTAATTTTAATACTAAGTAGTTAACTGAAATTGATATAAAATAATATATAAATGTTGCTGTCAATTAACATTTTAGTGACAAAAAGTTGAATATACGATTTGGAATTATTTAGTCCTCGTAACGTTACTAAACGAAGACATGCGACCACAATTCCAACAAAACCCTTATTTTAATTGTATGCAATTTTATCTCAAATTTTCTGTTGTCGTTTGTCATTTGTCATTTTTATTTGTATCGATTACTTTTTGAAAAATACGAATTAAGAATAAAACTACTCATATTTTATAATGTAAGGAGCTAATTACTAGTTGTGCACGGAATTTTTTATTGATTTTGAACTTCTGTCGTCCGATTATCTTTCTTTGCACCGCACTTACAGCACTGGGATTTATTACATGGTATAGCTGCTGTTTTTATTTACTAAACTGCGAGAGGAAGTAGATAGTTTTTTTTTCAAAAGACAACTAAATAGCAACACCTCCGATCACCACGTTTGTGTCCAGAGAAAGAATACATCATCCTGTTAAGCAACTTGCTTGTCTGGCCGAAGTTCGGGGCAGTATCCTTTAGGTTATNTTTCATTTTTTTTTTTTTTTTTAGCCACGGGTGTTAATATATTGCATTAGATAAGTGAATTGAAGAGATCCGTGGAAAAAAAAGCTGTTGTAGTAAAAGTATAAATAAGTTTGTCACTTTAGGCTAGGATACCGGCTAGATTATGTTGGGCAGGTGTTAATGGATACTGACCAATAATTATTTATAAAATGAAGACTAAAAATTAAATATTCCCTAAATTTCAATATTTTAATACAAATGAATACCATCCGTAGTCTTTATTTGTAACGAGACTACTAATGAGTATTATTTTGGCCTCGATTTTCATAAAATAGCGTAAACAATAATTAGTGTTACATTCAATGTGCCCATCTGTTATAAAATAGTCTTGTATTTACACTTAGTGTATTAATCATTATAAGCATTGTTGTTGCTGTCTTCAATTACTTCGTTTTGCTGTTTAGTTTTATACTGCAAATTAACGTCGACCCGGCTTAGCATCAGAAAGGGGAAAAATGTAGACCTAGTCAAATTGCAAAAGGAACTTTATGTTATTCTATTATATAATTATAAAAATTCTAGCGAGTAACACAGACTTTAATACCACTTCCCATATGAACAGAGTAGACTTTCACAATGTAAAATAGTTTACAGTATTAAGTCTTCTGTTATACACTGAAGAGCCAAAAAAAATCTGGTACACCTCCCTAATATCGTGCAGGGCCCTGCGAGCACGCAGAAGTGCCACAAGACGACGTGGCATGAACTCGACTAATGTCTGAAGGTATGCAGGAGGCATTGAAATATGCGCAAATTTGAGAAAGGGTTGCACGTCTGTCACGTTTAATGATTCTCCTCAGTCGTCATTTGTCCTGATCGTACACGATCTTTTTCCGGCAACAACGATGTCGAAGATTTGATGTTTTGCCGGATTCCCGATATTCACGGTACACTCGTGAATTGCTCGTATGCGAAAATCCAAATTGTATCGCTACCTCGGAGATGCTATGTCCCATCTCTCGTGCGCCGACTATAACACCACGTTCAAACTCACTTAAATCTTGATAACCTGCTATTTTAGCAGCAGTAACCTATCTAGCAGCTTTGCCAGACGCTTGTTGTCTTTTATAGCCGCTGTCGACCGCATCGCGTTACTGTGTTTGGTTCCATACCTCTGTTATTTACATACGCACGCATATACAAGATTTTTTTTGGCTCTTCAGTGTACCAGCACCCAATACTCGGGACACAAGGCGTAAAGGACTACGTGTTAGCTGATGGCTGCATGCTGAGAAAGAAGAGAGGGATAGAAAAGGGTGGGCAGGTACAGACGTCTTACGGACATCAGGGCAAAGCAACGCATCGTTTTACCTGGAAGTTATAAACTTGAGTGAAGATGTTAGGCGAATATACGTCCTTGTTTACCACAGAAATGCACTACTATCAAGTAATCAGCTTATTGTACTCGTAGACATATGAAGAGTTGCTAAGGAAACGTGACTTGTTAGTTACAGGTTGTACAACGCTGACTCGACAGGTTTGTCTCTAATTGTTTTAATACTAAGGAAGAATTTCCAGCCATTTACTTTGGGGGGAGCAATACTCTCCCACCCCCCTTGCCATCATCGGTGTCACCATCTACATGCAAATTAATATTTAACACACCACTCCCAATAATAAGGCTTACGCTCTAAGCCCGAATCAGTGATATCAATCAGTGAGATAAAATTCACTGAAAGTCAGTTGATGAGCTACTTCCGACTGCCACATCAAGCAAATTAACTGGGAACAAGTGACTTAGACAGTAGAATTCTCGACATTCAGTGGGAATCACAAATCATTCCGAGAAATTCAGCCACCATATTAATTACTTATCTACAACTGATTATCAGTCGCTCAATTTTCACTAGTTTTCACTGATTTGGCTCAATTCTCACTGTTTCAGATTTAGGATGTACATATTTTATACAATAGAGAAAAGTATTTGGGGAGGGGGAAACAACCTTGGTAGCCTCCTCCCTTCCGGCGAACCGGTTTCAGTACACGCCGAATCCTGGCACGAATTTTAGCTCGTGGGAAACCTGGCAGACGTTTCCTGCAGCCACTGCGCTTTCTTGGGTTGTTTCCATTGCATCCGTCCTTCCTTCTGCAGTTCCTCCATCACAGTGGTCACAGTTCAAGAGGCACTTCATAGACGACGAATTCAAACGGGACCCTTCACTCCTGTAGTTGCTGCCCCCTCTTTAGAGTACGCATCGCCGTGAAAATTACTGGCAGCAAAATAAGATAGCCCGTTCAAGTTTTGCACTCTTCTCTACATATTTATACGTAAGGCTATTCAATTGGCGGCCCGCCGGCCACCTTCGGCCAATCAGACTCGCCAGGCTGGCCCGTGGTCAAAATATACTATCTGCAATTTTCCTTCTTAAAAATAAACTTCTGCATAATGTTACCTGATTTAACGTCAACTGCAACTATCTCTTAACGTAAAACATGTTATAAAATTACACGTTATTTCATGTATTAAATCTTCACGTGAAAACGTAAATTCACGTAAAAAAAAGTCAGCGTTGCATGTCAAGCATTGCTATTATTTTCATAACAGTTTTTTTTTCGTTTTCGACAGACGGAGCGGCATGAGACAAGAAATTATAAATTGAGATTATAGTAGCCCTCCCTGAGAGCCCTCTCAACAATGCTTGTAAGAATTAATAAATAAGCATTTATTTGACAGTGCAAAGTAATTATCATAATAAGGAAAAACCTTCCACAACTTAGTTGATGATTAACTGCGATAAATTATGCAATTGCGTACAATTTAAATAATACCACTACGTACAATGCGTCTTACCACTAAGGCTAGCTTGTGAGGATTGTTGTTGGACATTGTATTATCGTTACAGTTGCTCCATACACGAGTTCCAAAAGTGTGGACTTGCACTGGTCGCTCGCGACACGTCCATCGATTGCGATGGTCTGACGTCGACACCGGCTTCGTGCGCGCTACCGTCTAAAAATACCAGGACCGACCAAACATGAGCTGGCCTCGTAGGCGATCCTAGTCGCACAATCCACGTCACCTCGTATCCATACGGGAAGATTAACCTTGCCCATGGCCTTGATGCGGTGTTTGTCTCAGTTACAACGTCTACTGTAGCAATTTGACACAGGATTATTACAGGAATTACAATTTATTACCTCCCGAGAAATATTTGCTGATTTTTTTCAGAATCCAGACGATATGCATGATATCGATATAAATAAATCACTACGTGTGTTTTCGCCCCTCGAAGAATCTTTTATGGCCTCGCGCTGCGCCGTTAGTTTATGCAAACGTGATCCATGATTTATTTTTAAATACGTCTGTTCTTTGTGATTACGAGAGATTCGAATAAACCACAGAAATGATCACCGCTGTGATTCTTAGTAAAGTAACTCGCTAATGCTTATAAATGTGCTACGAGTATAAAATATAAAAGGACATCTAAAAGCTTGTCGAAAAGGACAGAAAATGCGTATCCCTTGATTAACTGCCAAGCAAAAATCGTGCGTGTCATTTTCACTTAATTGCAAAATGCTGTACTGTTTTACCTAAAAACAGTGAGGTAACTGAGTGCGCTTTTAGGCCTCAGGCGTGCAAAATTCCTTCAACCAGGCGGCCATCTAAACTATTGTCAAACTAGAGCCGGCCCAATGTTCCTGCACATCAGTACGTGTGCTTCAATATATAATTTGACCAAATGATTAAAAAAATTGGTTAAAATCCACCGTAACATCAGACTGGGTCTATTTCAAGACCATTTATTGAACGTGTAGCGTGGTTGGCTGCACGCCGTTTACAGTGTCATGGGCTTTGTGTTTTAATCCTGGATTAACAGCTGATTCCTTTTTATTGGTCAACAATTTATCCACGGGTTTAGTTTTATTTAACGACAAATTTATTGGTAAATTAAGAAAAGTGGCTACGATTAGTATAAAAGAATTGTCTAAGATCCTCAACTGGAAAATAGTGGAACACTCTGCGACAGAATTATTCTTAAGGCAGAAACAATTTTATAAATAAGTAAGGTTATTATAAATCTTGCGCATGATTTAGAAAATTGATGTAAGTGGCCGTAAGTTATTATATTTTTTCTTGAATACCCTTTTACATGGAATATTGGCTGAGTATTCATGAAGTTACCTCTAATGGTTTACAGATATTATCTCATATAATTAAGGCTAATTTTTCCAACAATTTCAGAGGGCAAAATAGCTGATTAACAGTAAGAAAAACATAATAAATTTTACGATGTCATCTGGAGAAGAGAAGCTCGACTGAGAAATTTCCAACAGTTGAAAATATTAGCATAATTAAAAGCATAAATCTACTACTACCATTGAAAACATTTATAAACTAGACATGGTATATTTTCTGATCATTTATAGTTTAGCGTTAGTTAGCCAATAAAATATTAACTTGGAAATAATTTCTTTGATTGTCACACTTTTGTTAGCATGGATAAACATCTGTACTTTTTTTCATACCTTGATTATACACGCCAAAAATCACTATAATACTATCCGGATCTTTTAACACTTAAATGCCATGCCTCCAATGGCAAATTGAAAAATGTAAATGACAAATCTACCGTGGGAATCTAATAATAAAAATAACACTTAATTTGCTGAAATGTCCGTCTGGCAGTTTTTATGTACTAAGCATTTATGCCAGGAAGGATGACACACATTTAATAAATGTTATGCAAATTTTATGACAGCCTCAAAAAGATAACTTAACCAGTCACTGAAAGTACACAGTGAAGTCCTGGTATAAATTTGAAAATCGGTTTAACGTATGCTATTATCTAAATTAATACGTAACAGGTTAAAACCAAATAACAAATTGAAAAATAAGAAAACGTTAAATATTAAAATAAAATGGCAATTGAAATAATTTTGTTTACTTAAAAAAATGTGAGACTATGTCAACACAATTATAATCTAAACAACATAGGTTAGTTCACATCCACGCATTTTTATTGTCATAAAAACTAATTAATATTTACTCCAAGGATATGTAAAGCTTCAGAAAGAGGAAAAAGTTATTACACTTTTTTTTAACCGCCGTGCTTGTTATTGAGCCTTACTTGTTTTAAAAAGCAGTACACTTCCCATCTTGTCAACTTTCGCCGTCAACAGGGCACCTCCATTCAAAGAAAATGTATGTTTCCACAGATGTCAAGTCCTTTTCAATAGCATTATCAAAGTAGTTTGAATCGTTTTTGAGATTAATTCTATAAACGGTTTGTTTTCTTTCGGTATATTACTAGAAAATTTTCCAATTTTACTGAGAAAAAAATACCTTGTTTAAAATAAGTTGTTTAGAATTTTTTGAACTTACCGCCTTTATTATTTTATATTTTCGTAATTTCGATTTGTTCCCGCTAAGATACGGTATGCACTTATCGCATTCTCGAGTTAATAAGTAAAACTTAAGTTTTATTTGTATAACAATTAACCTTTACAAAGAAACATGCTCAGGAAATTTCATAAGATATAAACTTAGCAAATACGGATTCCTTGACTTGTTCAAATAATGAGATATTTTAGTATGACGTGTGAATGCAAGATAGAAAAACACACTGACGGAGTTTTTTTTAACAAGAAAAGACGTTTAATGATTTTTTCTAGTAACTAATGGAAGTGACTTTAGTAGGACCTACATATTTTATTAATAGCGTGTGTTACTCTTGCACAGAAATTGTATGAAGGTAACTTAACTAATAGTTCAAGAAATCCTTCCTTGCAAAAATTAAACTTGCTTAAATTCTGATACTTTATACAGTGAAATGAATTATTCTGCAACATTAGACGCTGACGTTAGATTTGAAAGGCTTGTAGGGCTTAATCATTGTAAAAATTAGTTATCGTCATAAATAATTCCATGTTTGTAAATACCACA
>NQII01014821.1:0-18848 GCA_002778355.1 Clitarchus hookeri | reverse complement strand
GTTACAGGCTGGACATGGAAGTGGACACAGATGCAGGCCACATTATTATCAGCAGTGAGATGTACAGACAGCTGTGGTCAGAGCAGCCAAAGCTACAAGAAGCAAACATAATATTGAACACATGGTCACAAGAAAAGCTGAGGGTGTTGGGATGCCTGCAAGTACGCGTGCAGACAAAATGTCTTCAGCTTTGCTTTTTCCACGAAGAAAAAACTTTAGGCGGAACACATACATTTTTTTTCTTCTGAATTTGCTTTTTTCCCCCCCTGCATTTTTTAAGTTGCTCCGGGTTCGCAGCAGAGTCGATTTTATCATATTTTACCGTTACATAATAAATAATGGTGTCTCAATTTGTGATCTACAGTTAAAACATTATTTTAATGTTAAAATACTCCTTTGCTTGATCTCTAATATTAATTATATTTTTTCCTGTGAAAAATACTTACAGTTAGCAAATAAAGTTTGTACATGTACTTTCACCTTACCTAGTTAAGTGACAAAGTTGTGTTGTAAATATATTTCAACATGTGTCGTTTCTATTGGCAGATGAACTGAAGTTCCGATGAAATGGCAGTTTTGGAATACTTAGGCTGGGATTATGATTATTTCACATTAACACACATCATGCTACACATGTAAAACATAGTTTTTTTTTTGGTGGTATATTATGATGCTTCACGTAACATCAATACCTTTGCGTACTGGATAAAAATGTTGGCGATAAGTGTTTTTGCGTTCCATATTGAAAACTGTGAAAATTCACGTTATACAGGCGTATTTGTGTTTTAGTATTGATGTGGCAGGAATAGGTTGCAAAAGTGTGTTGTTCATTATTTATACAAAATTTCAAAACAACTAGGTGATCGTCATAACTTCCAGAAAGAAATGTCTCTGGCAGATGTCGACATGTTCTTCGTGTGTATGTGAATAAATAATATGTAATAAACTTTTATCTGCTGAGAAAATTTTTGTGTTTCATGAAGTAAGCATGCTAAAAATTGCCAACTTAAATTGTACACACACTGCCTTTCATGCAAGCATTTTTGTATTAACAAACTGTGGCAATGTAAAGCTTCCTAAGAATAATTGTAGCCCAACTTCTATTACTCTTTTGTCCTTATTTCCGGGAGAAAATTATATATGTGGTACATTAATTAAAAACGTAAGCAGACGATATCGCAAAAATAAAAACAAACCCATGAAAACCACAGATATCACAACATTGTCCCTATTGTGACTGGCCAGTGAAATCATATGGTGCTGGGTCATGTATCACGCAAAAGTTAGACATTGACAAGCTTTTTCATCATGTGAACGTTACATGAAATGACAGTGATAGGTCTCCTTGAAACATATTAGTCAAGGTGTAGCCAACTAACGAGAATGTGTTACTTGTTATGTGAAACGTGAAGTCATCGTAATCCTGGCCTTACGTTGGTTACGTGTACGAAGGCGAGTTTTGGATATAAAAAGTTTCTTTCTATCTGTTAAAGACGTTTATACCTGGTAATTCTTTAAAAACCATGTCTGTTTATACATCACAAATCTGTAACTTTTCTCTAGGTGTTTGAAATACATTTACGTAACATTCTTAGACATTTCAGTGAATTGAATATTTGCCACACACCAAATAAATTTCTCAGAAGTGCTAAAACCGAGCAAAAAAAAAACCTGCTGAAAAATTATGAAGGGAATAAAAGTCATACTATTTGTGTGCATAGACAATTGCCACAAGATCATTGACAATGCTAGCAACAATTTTGTTTGTCACAGCTAACGTTACATAATAAAATAAGCAACACTCCAATTTTTTTTTTTTTGTTGTAGTAGGTGCTTGTCTGTTTTAATATTTATTCTGGTTAAAGCTATAATTTCATCGAAATAACCTAATGTCTATACAGTTTCTCCTCGCCTACCCAGTCACAGCACAATTTGCATAATGTGCATAGTGAATTAACACAATCAAACCATTATCAATTGAGACACCATTAAAAGTCATAGAACCAATCTAAAAAATATCAAAAATTATAAACATTTTTTATTGTACACTCTTTGAAATATGCCAGCATTGTTAGGACAGCTGAAGAATATAAACAAACCATTTGGTAGCTGAAATGTTAGTCACATGGTATTGTTATTGTTTACATGTAGCGGAAGGATACATTATTGGTACCTGGAAGTAGAAACTAAGCATGGCTTCGGAAAAGCATAAAGTAACTGTGAATGGACTTCAGTATATCTAATGATTAAAACTGTCAAGTACATCTCAATATAATGCATGCAATTCAATTACTCACAAATTAACACTATTAAATAAATTCTTTTAAAGAGTTGAAGTTTCCTTTGTGAACTGAACCAATCTTAGCATAAGTAAATATCTTTCTCCCAGAACATACTTCAAAAACAGAACATTGCATAGCCAAAATTTATAACACACTTAACAGGTAAAAAAAAACTTAGAAAGAAAAAAGTAATGTATGGATATTCTCAAAGAAATTATGTTATCATAACATGAAAATTTTTAAGCACAATAATATTTTTCAAATTAACTTAAAATTTTTTTTTGGACTTTTGAGATTTAGAAAGCACCTTGACAAAGCCCTAACCTGGTATCTCAGTGTTTCATCTGCCTGTGCGCTTGCAGAGAACATGATCTAAACCCAGTTACAGTAAGTGTGTCGAACACTGGGTGTGACATAGCACATCCAGTGGCCTACTCCCAGAACTAAGAATTTATGTCTTCACTCATACATAAGAAGAATGATGGGGTTTCTGCTGGAGAGATGCCCCCAGCATAAAATCTGTATCCAGTGCTTCAAAGCACCATATTTTCAAGAGGTCCTGTCTTTAGTCTTCCTGCACCTAACAATGCAACATAATATCCAATACTTAACATTTAAGTCATATGTTCCACAGTTAGGGGCAGGTTTTCTCTCAATATCTCTGTTGTGTACTGAAGTATGCAGGTTGGTACTCCTGCCAACTGGCTAGAGCGAATTGTGTTATAGTTAATGTTGGCGCATTATAGCGAACACGTGACTAAGGAATTAGTACGGCTAGTTGTTTTATATATCATAATGGATATAAAATTGGCGACAAGATGATACAAATTCATGTATGTTTTGACCGCGAGGTTCTGTGTTAAACACTTCCAAGCAGTCGTGATTTGGTTCTTAACATGGTCACTCAGTAACTTCAAATGGTGCTGTTTAGTTCGTTTGGAGAGTTTGTGCCAGGGAGAGATGTGTGGAAGATGTATGCCGAACGTTTACATTACTGCTTTGTGGCTAACAATGTAACCCAAAAGGAAGAACTAATGGATGATATTACAGAACTGTACAACCTTGTGTCGCCACTGATCTCTCCTAAGGCAATGAGTGATGTGGAACTCAACAATATTTAGAGCAGCTGTCAGTTCATTTTGAGCCGAAGTCGAGTAATATTGTGGAGACGTTTAAGTTCTACAAATGCGACCAACACAAGGGGAAATCGGTTGCTGAGTATATTGCAGAACTGCGGCGGCTGTATGTATGCACATTGCAATTTTATGGACCTGGACAGGATGTTGCACGATTGGCTGGTGTGTGGGGTACACGACAAGTCAAGTGCAACATACAGTGCTTTCCAAGGATAAATTGACCTTCAAGGAGGCGGTGGACTTGGCTATTGCGACAGAAACTGTGAGTCGAAACATGAATGATTTTCGAGGTGCTGTGGGTGACCTGGTTGGTGCAGTGGGGAGTGTCAGTTTAGGCAAGCACGGGTCACGTGGCAGATGTAACACACAGTCATCTGGAAATAAGACTTTGGAAGGGCAACGGTCGTTCTGGAGATGTAACGATTGGCATCATCCACAAATTTGCAGGCATCGGGGTACAGTCTGTGACTTTTGTTCCAAACCGGGCCATTTAGAATGGGCATGTACGTCAAAAAGAACAGACAGCAGGGTAAAGACTTGTCAAAGAATGGAAAGAATGGGAAGGAGGAAATGCTAATTAGAGAATGCAAGAAAATGTATATTCGTCAGACGAAGACATGGCAACATACAGTTTGTATAATATGTGCAATGGGCCGCCAAAAAGTCGACCCCCAATCCAACTGGAAGTGTGGTTATACAGTTACAGGCTGGACATGGAAGTGGACACAGATGCAGGCCACATTATTATCAGCAGTGAGATGTACAGACAGCTGTGGTCAGAGCAGCCAAAGCTACAAGAAGCAAACATAATATTGAACACATGGTCACAAGAAAAGCTGAGGGTGTTGGGATGCCTGCAAGTACGCGTGCAGACAAAATGTCTTCAGCTATGCTAATGTTGTCGGTGGCAAATGGGAATTGCCCAAGTCTTTTATGTCGTAGCTGGTTAGATCCGTTAGGGATAAGTGATGAAAGGATTCACTCGATGCAACAGGAAGAAGCTGCGAAAGTGATGGAGGAATATCCACAGGTATTTGGAAATCTAGAATTAGGGCACTACGCAGGACCACCAGTAACAGTAGAACTCCAGGCAGATGCCAAACCAATGTTTCGTAAAAGTCGACCTGTAGCATTTTCTTTAGCTGTGTGTGTCAGTGTGGAAATCGACTGGTTGGTGGAGCAAGGGTTGTCCGAAGCAGTGGCATATTCATCAAGGGCTACTCCATTGGTACCGGCACGGAAGGCTGATGGGTCTGTGCAACTGTGTGGAAATTACAAATATACAGTATGCAAGAAAAACATCTACCCCCTCCCAACTACAAATGAGACATTTTCAAACTTAGCAGGGGGGAAAATGTTCACAAAGCTAGATTTAAAAGATGCATACCTACAAGTTTCAGTGTGGATGAGGCAACTGCAGAGATTCTCACTGTAAATACCATGAAGGGATTGTTTAGAGTTAAATGGCTAACGTTTGGGGTTTGTAAAGCCCCAGCAACATTGTTGTCGGGATACCAGGGGCCGTTGTGTTAATAGACGACACCTTAATTACTGGAGCAAATTAAGAGCAACACTGGCTAAGAGTGCACTAGGTGCTACAACGAAATACTGAAGCTAGCTTGCTGCTTAAGAAATCCAAGAGTGTGTTCGTAGCCTCAGGAGTGTTTGATGGAAAATGCTAATCTTTGTTAATGGGGAGTGCTACATGTATGGATATAAACAATTTCAAGTCTTTTATATCAACAGCTGTGAACTGGGTTATTTACATTATCATAAGACATATCATGCTACAGCAGAACTGTATTCAACGGACATGGAATTGGGAGGGAGAGTTTAAGTATTGTGATTCCGTCATTACCATCAGTTGGCTATACTGCCTAAATGTTATTGTTTTCTTTTTACATCTTTGGTTGTAAGTGCAGCAACCACTGTGTGTGTGTGTGTGTGTGAGTGTGCGCGCGCTATGTAATAGAAGGCAGGATGTACATGTTTCTTTCTCTGTATACTGGTGGTCTTTATGTGACAAGTAAAGTCTGAGTTTATACACCAGAGATCCTTAGTCACACCAAAAGGAAGGTGACAGTCACTAGTAAAGAGATTCTGATGCCAGCCTACCTTCGACCTCACCTTTAACACTTTGCACACTATGACTGAGCGGGATGCAGGGTTAGTGAAATCGCAGAGTGCACTACGCCAGAGCGCAGCTCATTTTGCAGTTCACAATGATTTTTTACTGTATATATTGACGTCTGAATGAGCACTGCGCGTTCCTCATGTACAGCAGGCTTTCGAGAAGTTACAGGAAAATCTGCTAGATGGCATTTCCTTCCCACAGAAGTAGACACTTTGTTATTTCATGCTGCACGTTTATCGCGACATTTGGTAGTTAAGCATCGCGTGTGGGAAGCGTTCTATTTATTATGATGAAATTACAATGAATTCAGGGTCAGAAATGGAAGACAGTGACAGTGATTTGGACAACGATGATTCGGAATGTATTCCTGACACAGGTTTGTAATTATTATTTTTGTCATCTGGAATTTTTACTGTCGCACATCATTCCACACAACTTGTTTGTTTTAGTGGTATTGAAAATATTCATTGCGACATCTTTTTGTATTGCATTGCGTTTCTTGTTGCACAATTATCCATAGGTTAATTATTTATTACTGTTGCACAATCATCCATAAGCTTGAAGTGGTGGCACGTGCTAATTATATTCCATTTCGAAACACTTGAATACCGACATGCTTAGAATGTTTTCAGACCTCCTGTCAGGTAGGGCTGACATCAGTATCGCCTAGTTTTCTCTCTTGCTATGTACTGTAAGTGTGGCTTCTTATTATGCACACCCACTGACAAGAGAATTCTGATGACCTATTTCATGTTATCAAAAATAATATAGTTAAAATGCTAGTGCATTCCTTGTTTATTTCAATACATTATTTTTTACTATTTAAAAAATGTTTCATGTATTTGTATACCAAATATTGTCGAGTTTAGTTTCCTGTAGTTATAGGCTTTACTTAGCACTGTTTGTCACACCGGTATGCCTGGGATGTCAGATTATGTAGGGCTCTGAACCAATTGGCTACGACTCGGTAGTCAAAAATTCTTTCAGCGATATCAAAGAATCAATAGTCTCACCTCACTGCCACGTGAGCATGATAGTTTAGCATGTACAGCCAACCATGACCTAAAATTTTCCTATGAAAATGATTTTTTAAAAACTTGTTATGCTTGCAGGTGATGAAAATTATGACAATAGTTCTGATATTTCAACTGATGCTATATCACAGTCAGGACTTCAAATTTAGTTAAGAAAAAAAAAAAAAAAACTATCACATACAAGGCATTATTAACAAAATTCAACTCTGTCACAGCAAGAGTGTGAGTGGAGTGAAGCTGATATAAACAACTGCAAAGTGATGGATTGTTTTTTTTTTGGAGACTGTTTATTGAAGCTCATAAAACCAGAAACCTATTGTTATACCACAACTATACTGAAGAGCCAAAAATACTGGTACACCTGCCTAATATCGTGTAGGGTTCCCCCCTGCACGCAGAAGTGCCGCAAGACGATGTGGCATGGACTCAACTAATGTCTGAAGGTATGCTGGAGGCAATTCACACCATGAATCCTGCAGGGCAGTCCACAAATTCAATCAGCGCCAATTTGAGAAAGGGTTGCACGTCTGTCACGTTTATTGATTCTCGTCAGTTGTCGCTTGTCCCGTTCTTTAACGATCTTTTTCCGGCCGCAGCGATGTCGAAGATGTGATGTTTTACTGTATTCCCGATATTCACGGTACACTCGTGAAATGGTCGTATGCGAAAATCCAAATGTTATCGCTACCTCGGAGATGCTATGTCCCATCTCTCGTGCGCCGACAATAACACTACGTTCAAACGCACTTAAATCTTGATAACCTGCCATTGTAGCAGCAGTAACCGATCTAGTTGCCGACCGCATTGCGTTACTCTGATTCGTTCCATACCTCTGTTATTTGCATATGCACGCCTATACCAGTTTTTTTGGCTCTTCAGTGTAGAACCTGATTTACACATTACATTTGCTTAACCTTCCTCTTCTCTATTCTGTTCATTTACTCTACCCCATTCTGTTCAATTTTTGTATAATTTGGAACTATTTTCCATTCCCTATGATCTTGTTTACTACTTTCCAAAATGTTTTCCAAAATTATTAAAATTTATTTGCATTTATTTTTTTTATGATCTCACTACAGTAGAGCACCCCTTAACCGGAATTCCATGGAACGGAACTCCCCATATCCAGAAGTAATTTTCCAAAAATATTCAAATGTCGCAAAGTTGTGCCATAACTTTCCCGCGCTCGCGAGAGGTTTTTCGTTGCTCACAACAGACTGGACACGCCCTGCTAGCTGGTAAACAAGCTGCAGCACGATGAAGAGACAGCCGGCCCAAGTGGCACAACTACAGCTATGCTGCATAATGACACAAGTGACAGTGACTAATGGCAATGTGCGACACATGCCGTTGGTTTTAGTGGTGTGACTTTCAGAATTTAGTGTTGTAACAAATGTACCGTATTTTGGCATGTAGACCACACGAGAAGGTTTTGATGAAAAATTAGGGATAATTAATATTTCAAGTATAGGCCGCACTAAATTTTTGTATTCCCGTAAATATTGCCTGGCCTCATCATGCTAATGCGGAAACAGCCAACTAAGGCAACGTCAAACTAATGCCGTTGAGTGTTATCGTTGCCGCGCCACCTGGTCTCCACCCGCTGAATAGTGGCAACAGCGCAGTATTCCGCGTAAATAAAACTTTTGTATTTACGTCAAAATGTCTCAAAACTGCATTTGAATTGCGGAACGTGTGCGCCGTGCATAGCCTGCCAGCTCGGCCGGCTGTTGCCGGGCAGGCAATGGTATGGTGCATGTGTGCGTGCGGCACCACACACACACAGCTGCTGCTGGCTGTCTCATTCGACCAGAGAGAGAGAGACAGCGTGACAACCAAAAAGAGGGGGAAGGAGGGAGAAAGAAAAGAAAGGGAGCGAGCAAGCTTGCTTGGTGCTGGGCGGCTGAGGTTGCGGCAGTGATAAGGGGTCATGGTGGTGGAAAGGAAGGATGCCAAGCAAGAGGGAGAAAGAAAAATAAGAAAGGAAGGGAGTAAGCTGGATGGTGACTGGAGGTGATACAAAGCAGTACAGTCAAGGATAGGCAGGCTACAGTACGGTGTGACCCAGTTGTGTTTAAACACAAGTGATGAGCTATTCATTTCTTATTATTTTTTTGACTTCCTTAGCAACAAACTTAAAATATTAGAGCGTATTGTTCGTTGACAAATTTCTGAACATGACTTAGGGGGAAAAAAAATATTTATGCCAATATCTTGTAAAAATGTGCGGCCCATACATGCTGAAATAGGATACTTTGTGAACTTTGTCTATAATACGTCAGTCCCGCTCTTGTAAATGTATTGTGCTGACGTACCATGCAGTAAGGGAAAGACTATCCACGGAATTTACTATACTTCGGGAAATTTTATGAGTTGCACATCAACACAAACAGTAACATGATGTCACAGCTGCAGCCCTAGATTATCTCCAGACCTCACTTACTCACGCAAACACACACGTAAAGAGATAAGAACCCCCGCTATAAGGTTGTGAATGAAGGTCATTATTGCAGCGGTGGGAGTTTTATGACTTACATTTCATAATCAGTTTGTAGTGTTTTTTTAAAATGGTTTTGTAACTTTAAGGATAAAACTAATAATTTACACTTATCTATTTCCTAAGTTAAAATTATGTGTCACATATACATGAGTTCAGACTAAAAATGTGTTATTTTTCACACCATCCCACCCTCATTTCCCATAACCGGAATTTTCCCACAACCGGAATAGCCCTTCCCCTGACGATTCGGTTGAGGGGTGTTCTACTGTGTCTGTTTACAAATTCTTCTTAATGACCTCACTATCCTCTCTGACCGTTTGCATTTCTTTTTGCATGATTTCGCTACACACTCTCACTGTTTGTATATCTTTTTACATGGCTTCAAGTTTTTCAAATATTAATCCTAACATTTTCTCCATGGCGTTTAACTAAAACTTAAATCAAATTTTTGTCACAAAGGTACTAACAAACTTTTCTCTTCTAACCTATAAAACACAAAAAAATTTCTTCTTCTTGCTTAATCCCTTGCATTCGCAGTGAATTGTTCCCATGAAAACCTTTTGGTGTGGAAAATACGTACAACTTCTATCAACGTATTTCCAATGTTCTCAGCATACCTTGGGCAACCGCATCTCAGCTCTCACATCTTGCAATGTAGCAGAATCTCCTTCTGCATGGTCCTTCCTTTTGCTGAAGCTCTCAGCTTCTGAAGTTCGTGGTTCAGTCACATGTATGAGTCGCCAGTTGTTTAGTAAGTCAAAATTCATTTCACCAATTTTATTTTCTCATTCATCTTCTCCTCCAACAAATTCAACAATGCACATCTTCTCAACACAAAATAAATAAATATTAATATTTTCCCATTATTATTTATGAAACTTTAAAAACTTACTGCAACAATTATAGTGATTTTCTTAAATTATTATACGTTAATTTTATTTCCTTTATCACACATGCATCCATCATTGGCAGTGGTGTTATTCTTTCTGTTAAAGAAAATTACGTTCCATTTTATTTCTACATTACTTATTTTGTCACCTGTCCTTCAATTGGCTGTCATCTGACCATGCCACATCTCTCCGCCAACCAGCAATGGCGAGACAAGATACAACTACTATATTTGCTTTCGAGCATTTGTTTGATAAAACCTTCAATACTTCCTACCTACCCTCTAGGGAATAAGTGAATAATAACAAACAAAATTATATGAGATACTGAATTTTATCTAGAAACAAATGAAATATACTTACACATGATCTCTTTGTCAATAAACTATTAAAATAACCACAGATTATAGTGTATTTTGTTTAACTCCTATAACAAAGCTGAATTTGGAAATTGTGTTAAATTAATTGTCAACATAACTAATACTCTGTAATCATATATAATTGTAATATCTGTGACTAACGGTAAATATAACCCCTGAAAATCTGCAACGTTACAGCCTCTCTTTCTACTTGGCTATATCCCACCTCTGCTCTCGACAGAGTTTTGGAGGTAAAGGCTATTAACCGTTCCTCTCCAGAAGGCATCACATGGGCTAGAACTGCTCCTACACCATAAGCACTGGCATCTGCTGTCACTATAATCTGCAGTGTTGGATCATACGCCACTCGTACTGGACTGCTTAACAACTACTTATTTTCCTCTAATGTCTGTTCACAGTCTGCCGTCCACTGCCATTGGTAATCTTTCTGCACTAGCTGGTATAATGGTTGCAACACAGTTGCTAGGTTGGGCATGAACTCGCCATATAATTGCAGCAATCCCAAATATGAAAAAATTCTGAAACATCTCTAGAAACTGGAGCCTCCTGAATCAATCTGACCCTATCTTCGGTAGTCTGAATACTCTCCTTGGATAGCCAATAACCTAAGTAAACTACACTCTTGCACAGCAGCTTACACTTCTCCCATCGCACACTAATCCCATACGCTGTCAGTCTTTTGAAAACTTCCGCCAGCTTATGACTAGCATCTTCCAGACCCGAACCTACCACCAGTATATCATCCAGATACGCATACACTCCCTTAATGCCCTTCAACATCTTCTCTATCATTTTATGAAAAATATATGGGATACTGCAAAACCCAAAAGGCAGCCTAGTGTAACTATACAATCCTTTGTGTGTATTAATTGGTAATAATGGCTAGCTGTGTTTGTTGAGTGGCAATTGAGTATATGCCGAAGCAAGTCTAGAACTAAGAAAACTGTTCCCCCAGCTATTTCGCTGAAAATATCAGCTGGTTTGGGCAATGGATAATGATCCATTTCGACCACTGAATTCAAAGTCACCTTGTAGACCCCACATAACCTAATCCCTTCATCTTTTTTCTTTACACAAACCACGGAGGTGGCCCACTGTGACTGACTTACTGGGAATATGGCTCCCAACTGGATTAACCTGTCAATTTCTGCTTCCACTGCTGTCTTCATCGCAAACGGGACTGACCGGGCCTTGAAGAACACAGGAACGGCCCCTTCGTTTAATACCACATCAGCTTCATCATCAGAAATTGTTCCAATCCATGGCTCAAAAACAGACTTGTGTTCCAACATGAGCTCGGTGATGATGGCTTTCCGTTCCGACGAAAAGGTTTTATTGTCTCGTATTTGATGAACGCCTGGTCCACTTATCACTTCTTTTGTTTTCACAATATTTTTTTTGTCCAACCGCAAGGACGTCAATTAATTTCTTCGCAACAAGGTCGGCAAGGTTTCCCCATGGCTTTCTACCACCACCATTGGCAGTGTCAACTGTTGAACTTGGTATTCCACTGGAATATAACATTCCCCCATTATTGGTAATGTTAGCCCCGAATATGTTTTCAAGGCCAATTCTGTCTTCTTCTTCAATTTACACGACTGCAACTTTGCTCTGTATGTGCTGTCCGAACACAGATAACCCAGCCCCAGTATCTATTATCATTCTTTATGGCCTATCATCCAACAAAACATCCACTCTAAAACTATTTGCATGGCCCCTTACCTCACTGAAATCAATATTAAGCAGGTCCAACTCTTCGGAATTTTTCTCTTTGACCCAGTGAATGCCTTGAGCCTGGCATACCTTCTTAATATGACCCATCTTTACTTGTATTGCAAATGTAATTGGCAAATGGACACTGTGCAGCCAAATGATTGCCACTATTACATCAGTAACAGTTTTTATTCCTACCTTGATACGACTTTAGCCTGAATGTTCCTCTTTGCTCCCCATGCCACTACCATTCCTCGGAGCGATAGCTCATGCACAATCACTGCCCTGGACTGAATCTCTGGATTTTATTGCACCACTCCCGATCTCATTTCCTTGAACTGTTGCCCTGCCACCTCCATTATCAAAGCCTTATTCAACGCCGACTGGAAGGTTAGTTGTTCCTCCACTAATAGTTTCTGTACTATATCATCATTTCCAACCCCACTCACAAATGCATCTCGTAATGTGTCATCCAAAAACTGACCATAATCACGAGACATAAACATTTTTTGTAGGGTTACCACATATTCGGCGATGCTCTCAGATGTGCCTTGTTTTCTACTTAACAACTTCACTCGTTCGGCGATCACAATTTTTTTTTGAGCATAATGAGCAGACAGTATTTCCACCAATTCAGCATATGACTTTGATCCTGGCTTATTGGGCAAACACAAATTCTTCAGAACTGCATATGTTTTGGGGCCCAGCAATGTCAAAAACAAGCTACACTTTTGTTTGTCCTTAACCTTGTTTGCCTTAAAGTAATGTTTCAGGCATTCCACATAACACTCATAATCGCCTTCCTTGCAGTGAAACTCCTAGATATTGCTGAGTGACATCTTGTTGCCTACCTCTCCAGCCACGCAAACAAAACACCACAATAATAATCTATTATCTTCCCTGCTTCCTGACAGCAACCGGATTGAGTTTCAGTCTCACAGCTGCCAAACTCGACGGCGCTCAGGAATATAAAATCCCATCCTCGTCACCAGTTGTCGTGTTTATAACGAGCTACGCCCTACAAGGTTACACCAAGTCGGCCATGACAGTTTTCACTATTTATATAACAAAAACAATGCACACTATTTACAATTCCACATGCTGCCAACATTAAAATGTCTATTCAGGACTTTTTGGGTTTGCATGTCTCGGTTACTGGTTGTTGCAACTTTCACATACATTGTCTAACAACATGGTAACCTTTCTCTACTTTATGCAGGCTTCAGGTAACATCAACAAAATTTGCTTCTAGGATGAAAAGTATTATACACATGTAAATGTTTTCAAATGTATAACTGTACGACCGTAACAAGGGGAAATAAAAACAGGAGTTAAAGTAAATATTACTACCTATTTGACAAAAATATCAATTTCTGCTTCAATCAACATCTTGACAAAGAAGAACAAGAAATACAAACAATTTTGTATCCAAAGTTTAGTCACGTTATATACTGCTTATTGTAGATTACATGATTTAATACATTTAAATAACACAATTTCCATTAAATATTGAGATTTATATATCTCATCCAAACTTACAGAATAATATTGTCATTTAATACATTTTTGTGGACATAAGGAAAATGTTTTCTACAGCACTTACAATGATCAAAGCCAAAATAAAAACATCAGAAACAAATATACTTAGTGATGAAATGGCTGTGAAGTTACAATACTGGCAAAAGCAGTTTCACCTACCTGCAGGTTCTTCTGTCATTGGCACTCCTAGTGCTCGTCGTACCTTCTCTACTAAATTGGAGATCTCAGTTTGGGAATCTTTAGACCCAATTGGAAGTAGCCGTTCCTGCATTGGCATCTCCAACTGTGACATGCTGCAAGTTGACGTCACATCGGAAGAAATATTTTCACTATCGACTTCTATGGGTGAACCTGTTTATGAAGTACAAACTCACATAAGTGATGGGACGAATAGAATTTATATTAATGAACACAACTTCTTTTGTTAGCAGTTACATAGTATCATTTAAAGGAAAGGTCTCAAAGACACTAACTCCTACACAAGGACACATTTTTGACTGGAACATCAGAAAGCTATGTAGTATTAATTTTCATATGGTTTTTGTTGTGGTACACATTTCCATGCCTGAATGTTTTTTTTTGTCATGTTACAAACTAAAGAAAGATTTTATGAATAGTTTACTACATTTTGGACAAATTATAGCTGCCACAATTACATAGTAAATGTAAAAAAAAGTAAATAACAAAATATATTTTTTTACTATTTGTAGCAATAGAAATTTAATCCAATATGAACCATTGCATGGAAAAAATTAATACGTGAACTTAAAGTTTGTCGTAAATTACTGAATTGACTTGTAACTTGACGTGAACCACGTGTCCACATGTGACCACTTGCACCTCCGCAGTCACTTTAACCACCTAGCCGACACCGGGCCGAAGTGAACACTCCGCCGCGAGTATGTCAGTATGGGTTGGCGAGAACAGAACACACCTGCCTCGTCATGTACTAAGTGACTCAAGTGCTTTATTTACCACAAGAGGTAACTCTTGGAGGAAAATAGCAAGCGGTCCACCATGGTGTCCCCCCGAAAGCCACAGCCATCAGGCGCTCCAGCAATAGCAGGGGACGTCAGCGCAGCTCGCGCCACAATGGCCGGCGTCCTTCCCACCTGCATGACGTCAACCGGCCTGCTGGATGGGATAACAGTGCTATGTGACCCCAAGTGTGGTTAAACAGTGGGGAATAAAATCCAGAAGCAATACAAAGTATCCAAAATGCCGTAGCCAAAAAAATTAAAGTCATTTCTTTACTAAAACCTCAAACGAGCGTGGCACCCGCACCTCTTTCAGGAATGGACTCATCCAACCCACCCAAGCTGGAGCACTTGGACTCGCCCATCAGCAAAACAAACCGGAAACTGAAATACAATTGAGAAATTTACCGTAAACTGAAATACATTCTCAGTTTACCGTTATTCCATTATGTTTTCTCTTCACAGCAGACTGCCTGTCGAGGCCTCACAGTTTTTAATTCATGTTTATAGTGAGGTGACATCCCGAGTGACGTCACAGTCACAAACGTAGTTAAACCTTAATTAATCACGGGGATGTTATCAACATGTTATTAACAATGAAGTTGTATTTTGTAGCATATTAAATATCATTATAAGTGTTCATGTTATTTTTCATGTAATTTTTGGCACCAGTTTTGGCAACCATCAGTGGAAACTGACGCCATGATTTTAGTCTGATTTCAGCACTCTGGCCGGCCAGCAGCATGGGAGTTTCGCTCCGAGGGGACCTGCTCGGCACCTTCAACTTTTGCTGCAATCACCTTCATCATCAATAGTAATGAAATCAACCAGAACATTAGCATATTTAGTGCCGAGGAGATGACCGTCTGCCTCCCTGCGGTTTTTAACTAGGGTTTAACATGCTACATGCCTTTCAATAATTTCCATGGCGTAGGCCAATTTTACAATAATGGAGTCACCGGCAGACCAGAGTGCCAAGTCCGCATCAGTTGACATTACTGAATCACTGTATATGTAACAAAAGAAGTAAGTAAACGTCTTGACTAACCACGAGTGTTTCATTTACTTTACCCCTCGGGGTACTTCAAGCACTGCACCCTATTGCAGATTTAATTAAATGTAAGTAAGGCGTGCGAGGTGGCCTACAACCTCGCCAGTGTAACAAACGAAACCACTAGGTACATGCAACTATTGGTAAGTTCAGTATCTACAAGCACTCCAGATTGACAGAAGACTCCAGGGCCCCACGGGCAGTCAACCGCACGACCCTCACTAAATCATGCTCACCGAGTTATGGCACCAGGTAATTTCACCAGATTTTGCCTTAAACTGGTAAGTCAGCTAAGGTGGGGACCCACATCAGCACCCCTAGAACCCCTCACATGTTTAACTTCAACAAAATATATATAAAAAAACAGCAATGAAATTATTTTTTATTATCTGTGAAGTAGCGTTTCAAGTAAATCAAATGAAATGTCTTAGAAACTTATTGTGCTAACAAGGACATGCAATTGCCAGAGCATGCATACACACAAATCTTCAGATTCTTCCACACAATTACAATACACAAATCCCAAAAAGTTTATCACAGTTGCAGTCATAACAAAGATACCGAACCTGTGAAACTTTTCATGGTAATACAACAATAGGAAATTTTTAGCTTGGGAAAGAAATTTTTCTTGAACTTATCATTAACTGGAACCAAAATACAATTTCATGATAAATGGTAATGACAATATTAGCAGGATTTTTGTTTTACCAGAAGAGCTGCCTTCCAAGCCAACAGCAAATCCCATAGAACAACTTCTTTAATTTTTGTCCGTTCACCAAGATGTAATGGCATGAAGTGTTCAAAATAGTGTTTTTGTACTTTTGTACACTTGAATTAACCCAACTATAAACATTATTTTGATTTTTATGTTAAAATGTTTTTGATTAGCCTTAAATATACTAACGTTTGTGAAAAATGCAACTTTGTGAAGGAACTACAAACTACAAATAGTATAACAAGCAAACAATTACAGTTTATAGATTATAGCAACAACATTTCTTGCAAAAATCAATATACTGCAAAACCTCTATGAGCTGCAATTAGAGCTGCTACATGCCATGGCAACGAATCAAACAGGATCTGGATGTGTTCCTGTCAAAATTGCCTGCCAGGATGCTTCTACCCAAGTGACCATATATCAGACATGTTTAGTAGGTGACATTAGTTGAACATGTAGGCCAGGGAAGAAGCAATATCTGACTTGCTTCGAAGAGAGCCTAGACATTTCTGGCAACATGTAGTCAGGCATTGTCTTGTTGGAATGTGGCTCCAAGAGTGCGCTGAAGGAAGGGTGCTACTTCAGCATCCACAACTTCCCTGATGTAGTGGTTACTGATGAGAGTGCTCACAATTTGTAGCAGCCAAGATTACCTATGATACCCAATTGTTCCAAAAAACTATCACACCTACCGTTTGTGCAGTATGATGCTAGACAGTGCATTCTGGAAGATGGCACTCACCTTGATGTCGTCAAATGAATTTGCGGCCACCATTGTAAAAAACACATATTGCCACTTTGCGTGCTACTGGGTGTATTTGGAACCCACTCTAGCCTGACGCATTAATGGTTCAGGCTCAAGGGAATCCTCTGCAAAGGAATGCATGCACACAGTCCTCTGTGAAGCAGATACCATTGAACCGTGGAAGCAGACAATGTCAGACATATTGTGGTGATCAAATGTTCTAGCAACACTCAAGAAGAAGTTGAACAGTCTGTCATTGCCATGTGGATGAGGTCTCTGTCACCCTGTGGTGTCATTACTTTTTGTGGTTAAGTTCTGGGTTTTCAAAATGTCCTGTTCTCTTTAGTCCACTGCACAGAGCAAGGAAGATTACAAAGAGCTTTCTTCCATCCCCAGAAAAGGGTCTTTATTTCCAGAGGGTTGCTATTCCTGAGGTCTTAAAAATGAGAGTTGACTGTTTCTTCAACACAAGTATAAAGAATGAAATATAATGACTTTGTTGATCACATTCTGGAAACACTGACATTCAATAGCTGGATCAATATAAAACAAGTTTATAGATAAATAAAATAAATAAAAATTACACTCATAAATTGTAAATATAAAATTATAAGGGCAGAAACACGATGCCATGTTGTGGATCATGCTGCTTATTTAAATTTCAGAAAAACTAATCACACACAAATAGTTTAACAAACAATGACACAGTAGATACGAATACACAAATCAGCAAATACACCACCACTCACAGATTATCCGCATTGTCAGAAATTTACCCTAATCAAAAGCTATATTCATTCTCGGAAAAATGAGCACTCATTCAAAGGGCTGCAATGTGCAAATACGGCACAGACACTGAATAAATATGATCCGATTGGCTGAAGAAAACATGTGTGTTGCACGAAGTGGAAAGGCCGCTCACTTTACTTAGCTTCACCTGGTCCATAGGAACTTTTTCGCCCCTGGTTCACTGCTTTTACACTTGCATCACTGTCATAACATTATGTCCCATACAAGCATCAATTTTGCAGTATGAAAAAATCCATAAAAGCAAGCCAATCAATTTGTTTTGTTCAAACTCTGCAATGTACTTTAAAAATGCCCTTTCACATTGACAAGGAATACTAACTGCTCAGTAATGATGAACAACTATACTTGTCTGGATCCTCAACAGTCCTCTTATATTTATATGCTTATACATGTCAGTTCAGAGGGTGCTGATACGTCTAGGCATTTGCAATCATTATAATTATTTGCATATCAAACCCTGCTTTCTATTTTATGTGAATTTAGTTTCATTTGAATGTTTTCTTTGTTGCATTTTTTACACACATTAATGTTTTTGCTTCTTGTTTACAATACAATTCAATTTATATAAGGAATCAAGAANAGAAAGATTTTATGAATAGTTTACTACATTTTGGACAAATTATAGCTGCCACAATTACATAGTAAATGTAAAAAAAGTAAATAACAAAATATTTTTTTTTACTATTTGTAGCAATAGAAATTTAATCCAATATGAACCATTACATGGAAAAAATTAATACGTGAACTTAAAGTTTGTCGTAAATTACTGAATTGACTTGTAACTTGACGTGAACCACGTGTCCACATGTTCCCTCGTGACCACTTGCACTTCTGCAGTCACTTTAACCACCTAGCCGACACCGGGCAGAAGTGAACACTCCGCCGCGAGTATGTCAGTATGGGTTGGCGAGAACAGAACACACCTGCCTCGTCATGTACTAA
>NQII01014820.1:4568-16703 GCA_002778355.1 Clitarchus hookeri | reverse complement strand
GGGCCCCAATGTAAGCATTAACACGTTCGTCTATTATGGTTGGTTCACATTGAAGTATGGCGCTCGTTCCGTAAACTACATGTCAAATCTCCCGGGGTTACATTCGTAATTGTGCAAGCAGATAATACCAACCAAGACATTGAAGTATGGCGCTCGTTCCGTAAAACTTCATGTCAAATCTCGGCCTCAATGTTTTGTAAAGTTTCGTTAGACGTAACAACGCCTCGTGCATTTTATAAGTTACAATTCAGTGCTACTAAATATTACGTATCTGGGATATGGTAAAGGCTCGTATTTGTACGTGTGAAGACTATTCATGCATTTTTTAAGGCCCTTCCAGCAGGCATACTAACAAAAATAATTTTTATTGTGGCGTCAGGCGTTAAATTTTAAGAGCTTTAAAATGTCCTATACACAGTGTTTATTGTCACATTGCAATTTTTGTGTTAATAATTGACGAAAGGATACAAATAAGCTGGAAGGCCTTAGAGATTGCTCACTTTACCGTGAACGGCCTGTACGTTCGGATACTGGTATAAAAACATATAGTAAAATAAACGATTGTTGTGATACTTGAAACAGTTTCATAATAGTCTCACATCTCAACTAAACTGACGTCTGTTAGTGTACATACATCTTCTTAAAGTATAGAGTTTATAAAATTGTTCATTTCTTTATCATTCAAATAATTAATATAATAAAAATAAAACAACTACATTTCATACATTTGATTTTAATTTATGCACACAGCCATTATATACAGCATTTAATTATCAATCTCCACTTTACTCTTTTTATTTCTCAGTGAACACAATATTTAATGTATATTTCAACTCTAATGTCTGTGTTTTTTTACAGTCAATTAACTCATACTAATCATTAACACGTGTTCAGTCTATCTGTTGTCATCATTTNATGTCTGTGTTTTTTTACAGTCAATTAACTCATACTAATCATTAACACGTGTTCAGTCTATCTGTTGTCATCATTTGTAATGCCTTTCACTCACACGTCCAGTTCAATAGTGCAGCCTGCAGTCGAGCTCTTCACTGCTCTGATGTTCGCAGTCGCAAAGTTTTACTCCCGTTGGTCACTTCTCTCGCCGCGCGCTTCTCTTCTCGCTCGTCGTATATCGCTGAAATCGATCCACTAAACAACTGCCGGCTCGGAGACGCGAAGCGCCTTATTATAGCCGCAGATAGACTNATGTCTGTGTTTTTTTACAGTCAATTAACTCATACTAATCATTAACACGTGTTCAGTCTATCTGTTGTCATCATTTCTAATGTCTTTCACTCACACGTCCAGTCCAATAGTGCAGCCTGCAGTCGAGCTCTTCACTGCTCTGATGTTCGCAGTCGCAAAGTTTTACTCCCGTTGGTCACTTCTCTCGCCGCGCGCTTCTCTTCTCGCTCGTCGTCTATCGCTGAAATCGATCCACTAAACAACTGCCGGCTCGGAGACGCGAAGCGCCTTATTATAGCCGCAGATAGACTCGGGGTGCGGCGGGCACGCCGAGGCTATCCGAGAGAAGCGGGGTCAGTATTCCAGAACATTCTTCAGATGTCTCGAAGACACTCGATATCCAAGGTAAGGAGGGGCACGCGCCCTGCTAGGCATAAAGGGCACGCTTTGTAAACAACTATTTGCAATCGATAGCGCTCGTCAACAAATCATCCATCTTCAGTTTATTTGCGGTTTCTTCACACTTTTTGAATCAAACCTTTAAAAAATAAACTCATGTATGACGTTTTTAGTTATTTCCATACCATTTATCACAAGCGTTTTATACTTGTGTTCATAAACGGAACAAACATTTTTTTTTTTGTTAAATTGAAACGTTATTTATATTCTTTCAATAAATTATAATATTTCATTTATAATTAATATGNTTTTTTTTTTTTGTTAAATTGAAACGTTATTTATATTCTTTCAATAAATTATAATATTTCATTTATAATTAATATGAATTCAAAACAGTTAGAAACAGTAAGAAATAGTTCTAGTGCAAAATATTATTACAACTGAGTGCGCAGGAATGCGCTGCGTTGTCCTCCGGTGTAATTTTCCAGACTTAAATAAGCTTTAGTTTGCACGAGGTGGAGGAATATCCTGGAAGTAGAACTTAAGCTGGGCTTCAGAAAAGTGTGTGGAGTAACAGTGAACAGATTATATACTCTGTCCTTCCTTCCTTCCCACTCGCTCGAGCGGGGCAAAGGTGCGAGCGCGTAACGATATCTTTGAAAAAGATTGTAGCATTTATCTCGTATATCGACTGGATGATGCGTTTTTGACACGGCTTAACTGTGTGCCGACNTTGAAAAAGATTGTAGCATTTATCTCGTATATCGACTGGATGATGCGTTTTTGACACGGCTTAACTGTGTGCCGACAAATCATAAACGTTCAGTTTCAAAGTCTCAGGATTCCCATTGGCCAGTGAAGTGGTGTAGCTGTTTCGCAATCCTANTTGAAAAAGATTGTAGCATTTATCTCGTATATCGACTGGATGATGCGTTTTTGACACGGCTTAACTGTGTGCCGACTAATCATAAACGTTCAGTTTCAAAGTCTCAGGATTCCCATTGGCCAGTGAAGTGGTGTAGCTGCTTCGCAATCCTANTAATCATAAACGTTCAGTTTCAAAGTCTCAGGATTCCCATTGGCCAGTGAAGTGGTGTAGCTGCTTCGCAATCCTATACTCGCAAACAGCCAATAACAAAAGACACTTCTATGACATGCACGTACTACCACGCTCGACATTGGTTGAATAAAGTGTTAGATTCAATAGCGCTTTACATATTGGCAGTAGGATTATTATTTTGTAGAATACACGTGCCATTTCGTATAACTGTTCCTTAGTTAAATGAACACTTTTGGAAGCCTTCTTAAGGCTGTTGCCTGGTTGAGAATNTTGGAAGCCTTCTTAAGGCTGTTGCCTGGTTGAGAATTTGGTATAAGGAAATAATAGTTAATGAAATTCTGTTTGTTGAAGCCAATTTTTAATATATAAACTTGAAACAAAAGCCTAAATGTGAGAAATGACACTTTCAATCTCTGTATCTAGGCAAGAATAAAAATTTGTTTTTCAGTAATTTTTTTTTAATTGTTATGTTTTCTGATTTTTCCAGGAAACAGGCTATAAATTAATGTTACATAAGGCTTCCATAGCAAAGAAGCACGTATTTTGCTCAAAAAAGTTGGCATATATCTATATTTAACAGGAATGCCAAAAACCTAATATCATTAACATGTATTTCCCTATGCCAAATTTTCAACCAGGCCACAGCCTTAAGTATCTTTTAAATGGTCATTGTGCAATACTGTAACCGGCCTATAGGTAGATGTATATAAAATTCAGAAAACGTTTCAAGCACTGTTTAATTACCTTCCGTGTTTATTTAGATTTAAATTTTTCATTGTTAAAAACTTAATAAAACTAAATAAATATCTGAATACCAGCTGGAGATTCATTATATTGTTTCTGATATAAAACGTTATCTCAGGCATATTACTCCAAGCTTTGAAATAATACGTTATTCCGAAAGAAAAGTAAGTTTAGTTACATTTTTGTTTCAATTTTTATTATTCGCGCTTGTGAAGGAAAAGACACCAAGGAAAAAACCGTTTGCACCAATTCTACTTTTGTAAGGGAACAAATACACTCAGTTTATCATACGTAGAGACCAGAAAAATTCGCGAGTTCAATGACCTGCAGGCTAGACTCTCCAGTCTTATGCACAAATATGACGATATCAACCGCACATTGGTTGTCTGCTGTCACAGTAGAAGGCGACGGTTGGGCCAGCCTTCTCCGGGAGTTGTCAAAACACTGTTGACCAATGGCTGAAGTTTTATAAACACACGTGTTTCGAATTCTAGCGTCTCCTGAAATGAAACCGCGAATTTTTCTGGTCTCTAATCACACGTGATCTTGCGAACTGACAAAAGTGTTAGATAAGAATGCATTATTCCCTGACATAAAATTTTACTCTGTACGCGTTGTGCGTAATTTAGGGTTAAAAAAAACATATGATCAGTAAAGGAAAGAGTTAGGTATTGCGCGGTAAAATTTCGCATCGCACGAATATAACTCTGACCTTAGAAGGCACGATGTTGTGGTGAACCCTGATCAGATCGCCAAAGTGGAGAGGCAATGAAACTGCCGTATATTGACATCCCAAGCCTTCGAGTGACATTTCTGATGGTGTCGAGTTGACTCCACTTAATGGCCAGCCCCGCTGTCTCTCGCGAGAACTTCTGTAGGAGCTACTCTTCTCCTCTCTATCTCTCTCTGGGGCCGCGGTGGTGCAGTGGCTGGAGCGCTCGCCTGCCGCCAAAGCGAACGGGGTTCGATTCCCGGTGGGGTCACTGCGAGATTTTCGCACGTGAGAATCGTGCCGGGCGATACCACTGGTTGGCGGGTTTTCTCAGGGATTTCCCGTTTCCCTCGCCCTTGCATTCTGCAGTTTCTCCATGCTCACATCTAGTTTCACCTTTATCCATCGGCTCTCTGTTGTTAAGAGCTGCCCAAACCTTACTACGCTCTCTCTTACTCTCTCTCTCATTCTCTCTCTCTCTCTCTCTCTCTTTCTGGTCAGGAGGACAGAGGAAAGGTAAGACGCACGTTAATGGTAGCCATCACCCGATGGCTACCATTCGGGCGTACCGAGGGCGTACCGAGGGCGTACCGAGGGCGTACCGAGGGCGTACCGAGTACGCCCGAAGTTTAGACGTCTGTTAGTTTATTCCGCATGCGTTTTTGGAATGCAAAAACTAGGGGACTTGTTAATTTTATGTCACCTGAAAATGGAAAAAATAGTCGTGTTATATCATAGGTTATTTTTAATTAGCCTAAACTGTAAAAACAATTATTCGGCTACTATTGTACGTTGGTTTGAGCTGAAAGGCAACTTACTGTCACAGGTTATGTTATGTTAGTTTAAAATGAAGAATACTTTCTTCATCCACTGTCCTTGGTTGGTGTGGATGGTGGGTGCTACTAGATTAAGATACTACGTGGGAAATATATATAGTATATTCATGGTTACTTCAAACTATTCTGAAGCCCTGCTGAAGATGTACTTCCGGGATATTACTCCGCCTCGTGCAAACAAAGATTAACCAAGCCTAGAAAGTTACACCAAAGGGACAGTGCACCGCATTCATGCGCACTCAGTCTAATAATATTTTGCAGAAGAACTATTTCTTACTAGGCATTACCAGCACACCTATTTTCTCCCTGTTTTTGTTCTTATTAGTTATAAAGGAAATATTATAATTTGTAGATAAAATATACGTAAAAATTAAATTTAACCGAAAACTAGGAATTTTTTTATGTTGGCACAAGTATAAAACGCTTGTGATAGTTGCACATTTAGGAAACAAACAAGCACATAATAATTGGGGTGATTTTTTAAAGGTTTGATTCAAAAAGTGTGAAGACCGGGAATTTACTATAACCCTTTAAGACCCACTTTAATTTGCGGTTTCAAGTGCTGCAAAAAAAATTTTATGATGCGTCCTGTACTTCAGCCCGCACAACACTTGTTTCGTTGCCGCAGCCTATGAGCTGTAGGCTATATATATGTTTGGCTACAGTTATACGAACCAATTATGGTCTAGAACGGTAAGACAGTTTAAGAATAATTTATCCACAGGTAAGATCATTGGTCACTGAGCTTCGTAGTGTGCACTACAGACTAAAAATCACCTACACGTGCGTATTCTACACTATTGTGTACACTGGGTCTGAATGGTTTAAGTCGGATTCACAATCCCTTCGTAACGTACTACGTAAGTAGATACGTTTTCCGTCGGTAGACATTCAAACAAAAACGTAATTTTGCGAAGCAAGATTATTATTTGGTGTTTGGTTTTTTGTAGGCTTTGTGCGAAACATCGAACTATTTTAAGCCATTAACCAAATAATAAAGAGTTTTGTGTATACATGTTATTATCTTAATTGTTTTAGTTAGAATAATATATTTATTATTAAATCGGACGGTCTGATTGATTGAGGGTACAGCCGCACGTACGTGCGTAGACGTTGGGCTACTCTATTGGGAGGTTGTCANAGCTACTCTACTGGGAGGTTGTCAATCCATCTTTATACTGTGCGACTCGACGTGCGTTGAAGGGCGGCAGGCCTAACTTACATCGTTGGGGAGGGGGGAGGGAGAGGCGACCTCTTCGCTCCGCGGCGCAAGTGTCCCGTCGGCCGCTGCCTACGCCGTCACTCAGCGCCACTTGAACTCTTGTCCTCGGCCAATGACGGGCGCAGTTCCTCGCTCCGTCCCGTTTCGCATCCGAAGTTTTCAATCTTCGCGAGCCCTCGCTATTCGTCTCCCGTCTCCTCCTCCTCCTCCCCTGGACCACAAGCCACTCCGTCGTGACCGGCCGGCTAATCGATGCTCTCATTATGGGAAGAGCCTCTAGTGTTTCCATCTAATGAAGTACGTATTCTATCATTTCCCCCCAATGATTCTTACTTCAGGCCTGCCATTTAAGGCCGCAGAGCTCCAGCAGTAAACGTTTTGTTAAAAAAAACCGCCCAAAGTGTCTGAGCGAGGTCTGCTTACAAACAGCATCTAAGAAACGTTACGCGTCTGTATGCGTTTTTCAGTTCCTCCATTTCTCTCTAAAGCACGTTTTTGTGATAGTGAAAATGGCTCAAACGGATGTTTTCACGGTCATTTTTAGGTGTGAACACTCCGGCACAAGAAATTAAAAAAAGGAAAAGGGACGTGCCTCAGACCTTTATTTTTATTACTAAGTCGTAAAATTGAAGGGTGCCCGTTGAAAGTCTCGTAGAGGCGCGTTATCGGCGTCAAGACTGATCGCCAGTTCAGTGCTTTGCGCGTAGAGGCGACGAGAGATTTGAATGCGCATGTCTCAGTTGGCCCCTGGCGCTCCCACGCTTCTAGGCCTCAGATGTGCAAAATTCTGTCAACCAGGCGGACACTTTAACCTTTATCCTTGTCTTCTCGTATGCACGACAGTGGTACAAGCTTCCTTACGTCCCTGGTAACCGATAGTGTGGTTTCCAACTAAACATTTGATTTCTGAGGTAACAGTTGGGATTTATGGATAATACCTAGGCGACCTTTTTGTTATTGATTTTTCATGTGATTACTAACATGACGAGACTTTTCGCGTAAAAATTGGAGCACACGGTAGACTTTAATACTATATACACACCTCAGCTGTTGTTATACATCCATTGGTTACCGGTGCCGTGTCCGTCTTTGAACAAGCCAATCAGGACTAAGTAACTCCAACACTGAACCTTCGCGATTCGTGCGCAAACGGTTAACACGGGCCAGAACATTTTTCAGCCAATCAAAGAAGCTGGGNACACTGAACCTTCGCGATTCGTGCGCAAACGGTTAACACGGGCCAGAACATTTTTCAGCCAATCAAAGAAGCTGGGCTGTATCTTGTCTCGAAATATTTTCGCGAAATATCACTGCCCCTAATGATATGTCAAGTTTCTTCAAGAGGAGGTTCACCGTGATCTAAGCAATAGGAGGGTTGCTAACCCCTATTTAATGTATTATAGGGGTATACTCTCCGTAATACCATTTTCTGTGGTTACCTGCTTTGTAACCATTTGCCTGTGTGCTACTTTCCGTTGCTTAATCGCAAGTAATTTCCATTTTATCGATGCATTACGCACTTACACTCTCGACTTTCGAGAGCGTTTGCTACCCCCCGATATCACTGAACATCCTAAGTCGTACATGTTTCCCTATTAATTTGTCCTAAGGATTCCACTCACGCCGGGTCAGCTTACATGAATGTCTCATCTTGTATACCTACGAAACCGTTCCCTCGATGGTTGCCAAAGTTTGTTGATAAAATTATTTTCACGTTNATATCTCATCTTGTATACCTACGAAACCGTTCCCTCGATGGTTGCCAAAGTTTGTTGATAAAATTATTTTCACGTTTTTTCTTTTTTCCTTGAGTAATAAGAATAATTTAAAATTTGTGTGTAGGCGTATCATTAGTGCATTCATTAGACGATGTTCTTTACACTGTTGATGATTAAACCATTGTGTAGCTTAGGCTAAGCTACTATTAAAATTCGTTTTCCTTTGAAGACAAAACTCACACAGATTGTTGCGCAATTATTTTTCAGTATTATATAGGAACAAATCAGTTCGTCAGCATTAAATTTCGTAAAGAGAAAGTAAACATGTTTGTATTCATGTTTCAGATGAACACGGCGGATTATAGAACGAGTTAGTGTACATAAGTACGGTCACTTTAATTGGGATACAGTCAACTCAGTACTCCATTGGCTGACCGCCAACCAATAATCGAAGAACGCTGGATATATTATAAACGCTTTCGGTGAAGTCTGGGAGAATAAAATGACAGAAATATTGAATACGAAGTCCAGCATAGTTAATGTTATTCATATAGTAATTCGTATAGTCAAATCTCTTGTAACTTGTCTTGAATGCCGATAAAATTGTAACGAACTCAAAAAGTCCATATAACTGCCGAGAAGCAATATTGACGTTTCTATGAGTTGGCACAAGTATAACTCCGAGAAAGTGACAGTTCTAGGGTACACCCACTATCTAATCTGTTTCTTCTGCGCGGGTATGTGAGTTATCGTAGAGGCTTGATGGAATCATTCTCGATTTAGATTGTGGTGCATACAAACACGTCCGTAAATATAGGATTTTTCCGTATGGCAGCTAGTTGATAATAAGCCAGATGTCTTAAATTAGATTTATGTTAAAGTTCCTTAGTTAAACCTCTGCTCATTTACAGGGACTTCTAGACAGTTTGCGAAGATATAGCTCTTGAAACCCTGAATTTCGTGCAGCCGAGTCGAACTAGGAGGTAATCAGCTAGTAGAAAAATTACCGCAGCTCGAGTATAAGAAGCGCTGTGAAATCTAAAGGGGTAGTATCCATTCCACCTTCGAATTTTCTTACAAATCTTCGTAACGAAAATGTATGACCAGAAATAAAAAATCAAAGCTTGACATGACATAGAGGACTACTTAACGAATTTTCGGAAATTTGTACCGTTTCAATTATACCTGTATTTTCCCACGTGGGATTGAAATTATTAAACAATTAGGTAATGTTTGATTACGGTTACAGATGTGAAACTGACCATGTAAGAAAAATAAGTGGGATTTCGAAATAACTGTTAAAATGTTTCCTATGCCTTGACTAGCTTGGTTTTTGAATATGGACTCCGAAAATTAAGTTATGGAGGAAAATACGTAAATCCAAGATGGCAAAGGTACTTCCCCTTTAAGGCTCTCGCCTACCTGGCACTTGAACTACGTTACAGGGTGTTAAAAATTCACACTTTTATGCGAAACTGTTAAACGCGCTTCCAATGTTCCGATCTACGTAAAGAACACACACTTCAGACGAGGGCTGTTGAGTACTTTCAAAACATCACGCACGTTAGAAACGCCATTTTTGAGTACTCCAAAATTGCTAAAAACAGCTTTTTCAAAGCGTCTTATCTTATAATATACTAAACTACTCAATTGCCCTGCATTGAACCTTCCGACAGACTCTCCACCAATGAATTGATAGGGTCGCAGCTAAAATTCTCAAAGGTACGCGCAGCACGGCGAGAACACTGTACGTCAATTCAGAGCCTTGCGCTTAGCGGCGATGGCATACCTGATGCGCGAGATAGTGTCGCCCTTATCGCTCCTGGGTCTCTCGGCCTCAAACGCGGAAAACTGCTCCAGGTAGGCGGGGACCTTAAGGTGGAGGAATCTCGTCCATCTTGAATTATTTTCTACGCATCTTAGTAACTACATTTAATGACCGGGCGTTAAAAATCAAAGTTTGAAATTACAAAGAGGACTACTTGACATAAATTTTTAAGTTTGCATGATTTAATTTATATCCGTATTTTGTATGTGGGACAAAAATTTGTTCAATAAAGAGTAAAACTTCGATTATGGTTACAGATGTGATACGAGTATCGGGAGGAAAGAGAGGTTGATTTTGAAATAATTGTTACACGTTCCCTGTTCCTTCACAAGCTTACTTTTTAGATATTTAATTTTGAAATTAATTATTGAGAAATACACGTAAATCCAATCATAGCAACGATCAATCGACTTTTACCAATCCAGTCGCAAATAAACACTTAATTTGAAGCGTTGTAACGAACACGTTTTTTGTTCGGAATCTGCAGAAGTGTCGCCATTACGCAAAGTCAAATATAGGGCAATAAAAAATTGCTTTTTTTTTATGTTAATAGCAGTTGCTGTTTATTAAACTGCGGGATTTAGTCTATAGAGCGAATACACTGGGAAAAAGGTTTCGTTGAACCAAAAGTAGTTTGTTTGGCCCAAATTAATTGTTTGTATACGACCAATAAAATATTTTGTTGTTGAAACGAAATTTTTTTTTCTTCTTATTTTGTTCCTCTCAAACAAAGATTTGGTTGGTGTAACTGACGATTTGTTTGGCTCTACGTACATTAAGTAGTTTCGGTTGGTATAAAATAATTGGAGACTGGACCGAGACTCGAACCAAAACCACCATAACCCGAGCGCTACGCCTCAGCAAACTCAACTAAAGTGACAACTGTTAAAATAAAAACTTTTTTAAAAACATGCATTTCAAATACTGGACAACGTGAGCAAAGAATATTTCAAGTTCTACAGCTATACTTAGGGGCTGTGATATTTCGCGAAAAGATTTCGAGACAAGATACAGTCCAAAGCACTGTAAGGTCGTCCAGCTTCTTTGATTGGCTAAAAAAATGTTCTGGCCCGTGTTAACCGTTTGCGCACGAATCACGAAGGTTCGGTGTCGGAGTTACTTAGTCCTGAGTGGCTTGGTCAAAGACGGACACGGCACCAGCAGCCAATGGAGGTATAACAACAGCAGAGGTGTGGATATAGTATTGAAGTCTACTGTGTGCTCCGATTATTACGCGAAAAGTCACTGGCCCTAGTTATACTTTTTAGTTTCCTGTTGAACTTGTTTTGTCAGGATGTTTAAACTATTATCAAGAATTAATAGATGAACTAACAAAAACATTGTTACCATCCTAATCGTCACAAAAAAAATGCAAACAAACCCTCGAGCTGTATGTTCTAACGAAGGCAAACAAATGAGTAACCGGACAAATATGTACATACAGTTGATTCAACAAAACAGGGAACCTAATCTCTTTTGGCCGAACCCAGGTGCTTTGTTTATTCAAGCGTGTATTTTTTTAGATGAACAAAATTAATTTTGTTGCTTTTCAAGTTTTGTCTGCCTGCTCAAAAAAAATGTTTTGTTTGGTAAATAAATATACTTTTCGCCCTACGCAAACAAGTGTTTTGTTGAATGTTATATCAGTGTTAACCGCCCACACGTGAGGGACTTTGTTACTTTTGTTACAGTTTTCTACTGTGCACAGTACAGATCATTAGAGCCATTTTCTGGGCAACGTCACAGGAGATTTTGACTTAAAGCGTTAACTGTATTGGCCACTAACAAAATTTTGTTAATGTATATTTGTACCACATAATGTTCAACTTTGAGACATTATCAGTAATCATGCTTTCCTCGCGAAAAAAAAAATTAGCACACATTTTTCGCATAAATAAATTTAAAAAAAAAACACAATTTTACTGTTTTATGAGTGTACATATAATGAAAACTAACTTGCGTACGCAAATGAGGTAATTCACACTGAGAAGAGCTACTTCAAGACGTATATAAAAGCGAACAAGCAAATGTTTTTGCAATTAAAACAAAAATGAACATAAGGAAATTCCCGCATTTTTTTTATTTTTGGCTGCCCCTGAATTTTTTGTGAAATAACTTTCGCTGATGATACGTTACAATAAATTAATACACGATCTTTCCGTTGTGATAGCTGAATTTTCTGCTAATAGTTTGGTTTATTTTATGTGCGAATTACAAAAACAGGAATATTTTGTCTTTAGACATGAAGTTTTACAAAACCCGTGCAATCTCAAAATATTTGTCTGGGGCAAAAATAGTTTCAGACGTCTATAAGTTGAACAATATTTGGTATGAACAAAAAAAAAGAAAAATATTCTACCCGTCGCCGACGTTCTTGAATGCTGTGATTGGGAGGATAAATGTAGAGTCTCTTTCTATCGGAAACACGATT
>NQII01014819.1:7154-17985 GCA_002778355.1 Clitarchus hookeri | reverse complement strand
GCCTGAATGAGGGGCGGGACCTTGGGCTCTAAAACCTCCCTGATGTAGAGGTTGCTGTTTAGATTGTCATCAATACGTAGAAGCCGATATCACATGTTGTATCTAATTGTGCCCCAAACCATCACACTTGTCACGTGACTATTTCATTCTGAGGTGCATGTTGTTTATGGAAAATGGAAGCCGATGCAATGACATGCCTGCCACCAGTCCAACCCGCAGCAGACGGCGTCTAACCATCGATGCAGACAGGTCTACACTCGTGGCAGTGCTCCAGTGTCAAGCCAACACTGTGGACGAGGCTGTACGGTCCGTTACGGCCATGCAAATAAGATGGCGGTCATCCCATGCTGTGGTCACATTGCGTGGTTCAATACCCGCTCGTCGCTGCGTACGACCGTCTTCTATCCTCTGGTTCCACAGAAGCATCACTGTCGTAGCAGCATGCCCTGTACGAGCAGAAATGTCACAGTGTGATAAACCCGTTGCGCAGAGACCGATCGCCCTTCCCCCTTCGATCTCACTGACGTGCTAATATGTCACCCTTTTATGTCAACGAGGCATACTGGCATATGTACACCATCTCTCTGCAATCGTTATCACTTATTGCATGTGCACTGTTCTACACATCCTTAGAGATGGATTTATTCCGNACACCATCTCTCTGCAATCGTTATCACTTATTGCATGTGCACTGTTCTACACATCCTTAGAGATGGATTTATTCCGACCTTTCTTTCTGGGTGTTGCTTTTTTCAAAAACAATAATGGATATTCGTATTTATTGACTAATAAATAGATGGGCAAAGAAATGTTTTATTATGTGTATTTACTGTGTAATTGTAAAGAATTATTTATGAAGTAGTCACCCACAAAATAATAATTTCGAGTCCTGTGATATATATACGCTGTGCTTATAACTAAAATGGCAACATTTAGTTAATAAATTAGTGGGAATGTTAAAAATTTGCTTTCAGGAAAATGGTAACTAGGGACTCAAAAGTGTTCACTATACCATTGACAGCATATACACTGAAAGTAATAACTTTCTATGTAATGTCAATGTCTGTATCTCAAGTAAATAATTCGTGTGTCCAATTTCAGCTCAGTCATGTTTAAAACGTTCGAGTACAGTCTCTTGATCAGAAGTAGTCTTGAAACTATCTATCTGAAGTGGAAGAATAGAGTTTGGATATTTTCGTAAAAGTGTATTTTTCCATTATTTACTTTCGAAATTTTATGAAGTACAATTATTATTAAATAATTAAGAATTAGAGTCCGTGAATAGTATAAGATTTGTCTAAATTTTACGCTAGAATACTCTATCTAAACAAAAGTATCTCAACACCCATGCGGAAATATCCTATAAAACAGGGGTACTCAACCTTTCAAATTCCATGCCTCCCTTTTAACTAATATATGTNCCCATGCGGAAATATCCTATAAAACAGGGGTACTCAACCTTTCAAATTCCATGCCTCCCTTTTAACTAATATATGTGGTCACGCCCCCCTCCCCCTTTATTGAAATTATTTTGTTTTACAGTAATTAAATATAAATTATCTCTATAGTGCTGCTATATGTTACATTAAAATTCAAGTATTTTAACATATGTTTTAATATAAAACCTACATTTAAAAAACTGTTTGAAAGTATTATTTTGTATTTAAATACATATATAATGTTAAAANAATATAAAACCTACATTTAAAAAACTGTTTGAAAGTATTATTTTGTATTTAAATACATATATAATGTTAAAAGAGTATATTCACTAATTTGTTAATTAGTTGTAATTATACATANTACATATATAATGTTAAAAGAGTATATTCACTAATTTGTTAATTAGTTGTAATTATACATATGTTTGGCATTTTAAGAATTTGTTACCCGACAAATTTAATGAGATGGCTGGGACTGTTTGTCTTTCACAAGTTTGTTTATGTTTGGTTGCAATTGTGAAAATGCACATCTCAAATCATTTTGAACGTNGACTGTTTGTCTTTCACAAGTTTGTTTATGTTTGGTTGCAATTGTGAAAATGCACATCTCAAATCATTTTGAACGTCAAATCGTGCTCGATATTTAGATTTTATAACAGTTAGTGTAGAAAATCCTGCCTCACACAGATAGGTTGATGAAAACTGCACCAATAACTTAGCAGCTTCCAAACATACTTGTGGGTTCACAGGCAAATAGCTCAACCAAAAGTCTTTAACATTCATGTTTGGGAATTCAGCCTTTGCTTGAGAAGCACATTTTAGGTCGATTGTCTGTTTCTGAAGGAAAGCAGGAATTATCTCCACGTCAACTTTGAAAGGGTCTCTTACCAATTTAAACTGCCAGTTTTCTGAACAAATGTCTGGGAAATAGTCTCCTATTTCGATTTTCAAAGAAGCCAAATGTGTTAAAATCAAGTCCTTAAAATTATCTTTGAAAGATAATTGAACACTTTGAGTATCATCGAGAAGTTCATTGAACCTTGGAAACGATGAAAAGTTAGGTGCTAAACTCTGAAGATGGCATTGGCACAGATAAATATTTTTCCAAGAAACCTTTAATTGCATCGTATGTCTTCAGAATATTTCTCTGTCCTTGTAACTTCAAGATAAGTACTTTTAGTGATTCGAAGAAGTCAGACAAATATGGTAAGAAAAAATAAATTTATCTTCTGTTAACTGGATGTATAGGTCTTCTTTACTGGAACTCATCAAAATGATCTCAACTTCTAATTTCAAATTGAACAGCCTAGATAGCATGTTGCCTTTAGAGAGACAACGTACTTCTGTGTGGTACAGAAGAGTTTGTTGGTCGCTGTTCAACTCTTGGCACAAAACCTCAAATGTCTAGTGTTGAGAGCGCTAGATTATACTCAGTTGACTATTTTAATTGCCAAGTTCAACGCAGTATTAAGTGATTCAGGCAAAGTCTTACAAGCCAGAGCCTGCCTGTGAATGATGCAGTGAGAACCAATTATGTTTGGGTTAGTTTGTTTGGCCAGTTCAATGAATCCAGATCGGCATCCTGCCACAGCTTGGCCCATCAGTACATATCCGAATGACGTTCTACCAAGGAAGATTATTTGCTGCCAAAAAGCCACATAGGGCCGAAAATACATCAACAGCCTTTGTTGTAATTTGTAGAGTTTGAGAAAACAATATTTCCTCCATGAACTGTTTCCCGTCAATAAACCTGCAGTAAAATACAACTGAGAGTGCTTAGAAATGTCAGTTGTTTCACCACATTGCAACGAAAAAAACGAGGATATATTCAGCTTTTTTGTTACTTGATTTTCCAGACCTTCAGCTATTTCATCAATTCTGCGTTTTACTATGTCATTTGACAAAGATATTTTTTGCAACCTTATTACAACTTTCTCCACCAAGGACAGTACTACAATATGTTAGTAAACATGGTATGTAGTAATAGTATGTGGTTTCTTGTATTTTGCGATTAGCTAGGCGATTTTAAAAGAAGCTTCAATGGTCTTTTCATTTTCCATATGAAAACTTCCAGTTGAATCCAGATTCATCCGTGCCAATGAGCTTTTCTTGGTAACAAAAAACACAGCTAGTTTGTCTATCAGGACGGCGTGGTTGGTTGCCAAATGACGTTCTGAACGACCTGGCCACATTGCATCGTTACTCAGAACAACGTGACAAATAAGGCACTGAGGTAAATGGGTTCCATTTTTCTCTATGTATGAAAACCCATACTTAATATAGTAATCACTGTACAGTCTTTTCTTAGGCAATGATTTGCCATATTTAGCCGTACGGTACTATACAGAACACTGCCACTCACAAACACAATATTAACCAGGATAAACAAAATATAACCTATCCCAGTCTGCAGCCAGTTGACAACTTGGGGTTACGTTAGGTGGAAGGTTATGTTAGGTGGCCACGCGCCGGCGCACAGTAAGGCAGAGGTGGAAAAACCTCCTACACTTCACCAAGTACTTAGTAGCTTCAAAAAAAAGCTACACCTTGTTACGGGTCTAATACAACTTTCTTCTCAGACCTATTATACTAAAGTAATTGGCCTGCAAGTATCGTCCCCGTCTTCCACCGTCTGCGACCACAGCATAAACTCAAAGGCGGCAGGTGCACGCCGACCAACACAGCCACACTTTTCGCCTCACTGTGCGGCAGTGGCCACTATTGCCAACTCAACAATAGAAATTCCCCTTGAAAAAATTGACATACATTTAAATTTTGAAAAAATGTAGAAATCGATTGTCTTTTGGATTTAACATATGACAAATCTAAATCGACATTTGAAATTCTAGTTTCCACAATTTACTGCGCCTCCCCTGAAATTCTCCTACGCCCCCCAGGTTGAGAACGCCTGCTATAAATTATCCCTTATATATATTGATAGGGAGTGGGCCCTTATTACATCTCCAACCCTGTGAAGATAATATGAGCGAGATGTAGGAAGGAACATGNTATTGATAGGGAGTGGGCCCTTATTACATCTCCAACCCTGTGAAGATAATATGAGCGAGATGTAGGAAGGAACATGTAGCTACTAAAAATGTTTATAGCCTTCCGAATTTAACTTGCTCGGTAGTATTAGAAGAGGACCCAGACCCTTCGATGGAAACACACACATTATCACACCACCTCCCCTGAATTTCACTTTGGACAATTTACATTCCGGTATTTACCATTCACCTTACACTCGCCACATTCAAGCCCTCCCATCAGACTGCCATATGGTATAGTGTGATTTATCACTACTCATGCGTAAGGTCAGCAAGTGAAAGGTCAGGCGGTGCTCTTTACAACACCAGGTTCACAGGCGAAGTGAAGAGTTAATAGGCACAACGACTAAAAACTTGACGTCAGAAGCATGGAGAGTCACGACTGACTTGGTGTTAGCTGCACGTTAAGTGGCACCTTGGATGTCATGGATGATGGTATCACATGATGTTATGTGATGTTTCCCTACCACTTTCTTTTATGCTTGACGATCCCTGTAGGTCAACACTCGTAGACTACACAGCCTCGGTTTTGTTGCGGTTTTACTTCCCTTTTCTACTTGACAATCACTCCCTGCCGGCGATTTTGGCAACATCAGAATGGCAGAATGAACCTGACGTTGTGTTACGGTGATTTTTTGAGGGTTCAAATGTATTTATGTTTTTTTTTCTGACGCAAAACTTAAATTTAACTTTGCTGCTGAAGCCTTAATTTAAGATAATTCCTTTGTCAGGATCTGTTGACACGGGTATAAAATACACTCTTTAGCTCAGCAACTGGACGTAATCTTTAAAAACGATCTGTTTTTCTTCTTGTGAATGCCGTCAGCAGTGCTCTTCGCGCTAATTGCCGCGGGTAGGGTCTTTGCCACAGGTAGAATGTGTCACAGTTTGCCTGTGATATTTGCTGAGTGACGCATTTGAACACGTGTGCTTGAAGCGTGTTGGTGAGCGAATGTTCTGTCTCATTCCCTCGTGCTCTGTTCTATATTTGTTTCGACTTTATATGCATACGATCAGCAGAAGAATGACAGGGAAATGTATAGTGAAGGCTGTCTCTATTCCCGTGGCAGGTGAGCGCCAGTTTATAAATACCTACCTGCGTGGTCTCTCTTGCTCTTTGCTCTTTTGTCTTCGCTCTTCTATTGAGAAGGTGGCGGCGAAAGTCCAAGGCCTTAGGCAAACCGTGGAATAACAACATGTAGATAGGTAACTTGTACTTTTCTATCATGTAGGTGGAGTTAATTGGTAGACGTTCTGGGGNTGGAATAACAACATGTAGATAGGTAACTTGTACTTTTCTATCATGTAGGTGGAGTTAATTGGTAGACGTTCTGGGGCCAACACAACCAGTAGCCAAAGTAGCGTTCTTTCGAGTTCAGTTGTGTCCCTTACACGTCCATGTACCACAACTAAGTTAATAATGTTCCGACTCCGGTTTTGAACTGTAGGCTAGTCTAAATGAATATCTAGGGATTGGTTCCAAAATATATTGTTTAAACCTTNCGACTCCGGTTTTGAACTGTAGGCTAGTCTAAATGAATATCTAGGGATTGGTTCCAAAATTATAACAAATTTGGAAAAATCCATGACGTTCCGTCGAACAGCTTTATTTATATTATTTTGCGTCTAATAATGTTGAATCCTCGGCCGTGACTGTCTTCCCTCTTTTGATAATTTTGATACTTGTATGTCAATAATAATGTAATACAGATACGTCTTCTGAATTGAAAACAAACTGGATTTTTATTGTAACTATTCTTATAGGTGTATTAAAATCAGCTATGAACCAATGTACATGAAGTAGATTAACCAATCAACAAGGTTTTTTAAAGGGAAGGAGGTTCTCTTTTAAAAACTTGTGGATTAATTTGTAATAAAAATTATAAAATAGCTATCGACATTTTTTAACGACTGATCTCCACAATTGTTCGATCCCTTCCAGTCACACGCTCTCCCCCTTCGGGTGACAATATTGCTTACTGATGTGGCAACCAATAACTGCACCACTCTTAAATTCACTGAGCTTCCTTGTTCCACTCATTCTGCTGCTATCGCGTGGTATTGAACAACATTGAGCCCTCTGCCTCCTTTATAGTGGTAACGGTGGTAATAGTGGCAGGTGGGCAATAGTTTACTTTTACAAAGGGATCTCCGGATATTTCTGATCAGAGAGAGTAGGCGTGTAATAGGATAAATGTTGCTGTTCGTATGGTCGAGGCAGGAGTAAGTGAGTCATATTTGGGAGGCTCTAAACAGCTGATATCTTGAGTGCCAATGAGAACGAGATGAAGATACGATGAAGTTGCGAAGGAATGGTGTGCTGGAGGAGTGACCGAGTTCCCCGGCGAAATCCCCGCCGCTTTTCCCCCGGGAATCGAGCCCGGTCTGCCATGGCGACTGTCGTGATAGCCGCATCACAANGCGAAATCCCCGCCGCTTTTCCCCCGGGAATCGAGCCCGGTCTGCCATGGCGACTGTCGTGATAGCCGCATCACAAATGGCGTGTGTTCGCAGGTGTTGCAGTACAGCAGCGGGGCGTACGGTGAGCTGAAGAACATACTTCAGAATGCTATGGACAAGCTATATTATATCGGCTACTATGGCTACACGCAGCTGGCCATGCTGCTACTGTGCGCCGGCATGCCTGTCGACTTGCCTGACAAAGACAACTACACGCTTCTGATTGGCGCGGCGAACGGTGGACACTACCAGCTCGCGAAGATGCTGGTGTCGCGCGGGGCCGACGTGAATGTGAGGGACATATACAGCCACACACCGCTCCAATGGGCAGCGGACAGAGGTAACCTCGAGACAGTGAAACTACTGGTGCAGGCTGGCGCTGACACCACGGCTACAGATGGGGAAGGCCACAATGCCCTCTACTATGCCAAGAGCCGTGGCCATCCCGCAGTGCAGCAGTACCTGGAGCAGTTCCCCGCCTAGTCTAGCCCATTACTTGAAAAGAAATAAAGCCTTTACTCAGAATAACCTGCCTTTCTTACGTGTCTAACTTACTCACCTGAATTGCGTAATGGTTTGATAACCACTGGTGCGCTACCAAAGTCGCGAGGACCTGATATTTTAAGAAATGTGCAATAGGAGTGACTTTACTCTATATCGGCACCCTATATGCTCCTCAGATAAATTAGGTTTCCAAAAAGTCATTTGTTTTGTATTTCCTATATAAATTAAAAAAAAAATCTAATTTGCAACTGGTTTTGCTAAAAATTATTTAAATTATAGGTTTTTTTTTTACTTGAAAAGAGGAAGAAAAACACAGACGTGAAAAAAAAGCAAAGAATAATAATGCCCATTCATCTGTGTGGCTCAATGTAAAAATTTTTATGTTTTTCCCCAACTAACTGAGTAAACTTACACAAACTGTAGGCAAACTTCTTATCATTGTATCATGTGATAGGCATTTTTTTATCACTAAAATCACACAAAAATTGGTTGACTTGTCTACTTTTGAATATCTCGTTCGAAATGAAAATGTCCATGCAAAAAACTNAAAATCACACAAAAATTGGTTGACTTGTCTACTTTTGAATATCTCGTTCGAAATGAAAATGTCCATGCAAAAAACTTGTTTATTACTTCTCAATTGTAGAAGATTACGTGAAATGTTTTGAATATCATCACATCTATACAAGAAGGAAAATTAGAATCAACCATAACTTTTGTCCCCAGTACAGAACGGATACACAAACAACACCAAAATATGGTATGACATCATTATAAAATAAAACACCAAGCCGTTTTTCAGGTTTTGGAGCATAACAGTACATAAAATAGAGATACACATTAGACTAATTGTTTCATACATACTAAAAACCAACCAATTGTTTCCCTTAAACTGTTATATTCTGTNCTAATTGTTTCATACATACTAAAAACCAACCAATTGTTTCCCTTAAACTGTTATATTCTGTAGTAGAACACTGGAACATACAGTATAACTTGTATAACATGTATGTTTACTTGGTATTGTACCTCATCTCACTCNTGTAGTAGAACACTGGAACATACAGTATAACTTGTATAACATGTATGTTTACTTGGTATTGTACCTCATCTCACTCCCTCTGAAAACCACAACAGCTCTGTTTTGGCACTCTGCCCATAAAGCTTTCCGGTGCCTAATGACCCGGCTAGTATNTCTGAAAACCACAACAGCTCTGTTTTGGCACTCTGCCCATAAAGCTTTCCGGTGCCTAATGACCCGGCTAGTATATAGTTTTGAATTCCTTACTGCCAAGAGAGTAGAATAGTTTTCTCTCAAGACACTGTTCCCTATACACCTTATCCTCGCAGGCGTCGACCGAATTTCATGTTATGACGTCACACTGTGGTCATCTTGGATGTGGGTAACATTTGTCTTGCCCAGCACCGACAATTTTATAGGGGTTTGAACCCTAAAATCTTTAGAAGTGACTTATATTTCGCTAAAATTGCCTTTTACTCCGAATTTTACTACATAGATGAAAGTAAAAATTGTCTACACTTGTATTTAAATAAATGTACCACATTCAACGCTCTTCAATTTTATTCCAAAAAAATGTCCCAGAATTACCAATTTGAATTCAAGTCTCACTGAAAACGACCGAGGTCGTTTCGTGACTCTTCGATGTGAGAATATCTTTGAGAGGTTTAGTTCTAGGCGTTTTATGTCTCCGAGCAAAGCTTAGCACACGAGAAGGTATGCAGACCACATTTCTGTACATTATGGATTCCAACAACAATGTTGGATTTCCGTGACCGTGATATTGTCTCGCGATGACATTAAAGTAGAAAAATCGTGGAAAAATAAAAAAAAACCTTAGAAAATTGTAAAAATCGGGAGGCGGGGGAATGACATAAAACTCGACCGACATTTTGCATGTCCGTGACTTTAGCCTTGACCTTGGAATGGCCTGAAAATTAAAAAAAAGAGAAAAAAATTGGGCAAACGATGTAAAACATCGGACAAAATCTTCAGTATGGACCGCGATCTCTATTTTGGATATCCTTATTCCTGTATTTACCCCATGCGACTTTAAATTGGAATAATGTATACAAATAAAAATTGTCATAACATAAATAAGGGGGTGAAAATTACATTATTGAGCATGACCACCATCTTGGAATGGAGTGGAGATATTCGGATAGCTCTTAACTTCGAGGCCATGAGAGTCGATGAGAGTGAAGTGAGGTGAGTATGGAGCGGCACCAGANTCGGATAGCTCTTAACTTCGAGGCCATGAGAGTCGATGAGAGTGAAGTGAGGTGAGTATGGAGCGGCACCAGAATGCAGGGGCAGGGAAAAAGGGAGATCCCGGAGACAACCCGCTGACCAGCGCCATCTTCCGGCACGGTTCTTACATTCGAAAGTCCGGAATCAAGCCCAGTTCGCCTAGGCGGGCCGCGAGCAGTCTAACCACTACACCACTGCGGCTTCTGAACACCATTTTGGATATCTGCGACCCTGGCCCTAATCTTAGGCAAACTCGGAAAAAAAAAATCTGCAGAAAACCGTAAATAATCTTACAGAAATTAAAACAAAATATTAATAATTATGTCAAATTGATTAATATCTCCGAAATATTCGTAAATTTAAGGGGGAAAGCATTAAAATACTAAAAATTAGAAGGTTGGAGTTCAATTCCTGTAAATATGGCAGATCACTTATTCTCCCAGCATGACAACCAGCAGACGACTGACCCCTAACCATTGTTTTTCCATTTGTTATTTAGTCAGACAGTTTCTACCCTAACACTACATTCCATTGGCTGCATAGCTGGCCCCCACCCGCCCAACCACCCTATACCCTCCAAAGAACCATTTATTTATTTATCGTATTGCAATTTAGACACTTATAAAAAGAACAATACACAAACTTTATAAATATTACAAACTTTAAGAGTTACAAACAAACATCAAGTCTATTGATATAATCTATCGATTCTTGAGTTGCTAACAGGAAGTCGTCAGGACTATTGTTATAGGACCTTGTAGGGCATTCTTCAATAATGTGTCTGATGGTTTGATCTTCTCCGCAGTCACAGTGAGGGGATGGTTGCCTACCCCACTTGTGCAGAAAGTATGCGCATCTGCCATGTAGGGTTCTAATTATGTTGAGTGTGGACCAAGTTTTGCGCGGTAATGCAAAACCTGGTGGCTCCTGAGTAATGCATGGCATGTTATTATTTTGGTGTGCAGTCCATGATTGCATCCATACATCTCTTATATTGAAGTCTTCATGGACAGCAATCCTTGCCGATTTTGTGGGTGGTTTTCTGGAGCGAAGTCGATTATTATTGGCGTCCTCAATATCTTGGTGGATCGGTAGGTCTCTGTTGTCCA
>NQII01014818.1:0-14330 GCA_002778355.1 Clitarchus hookeri | reverse complement strand
AGCACTTAAGTTTGGTGGGAGAGTTAGTGAAATATTTGGAGGTGTTGTTTAGCAAGTCCTTAGGAGAGGGTAAATTGCCACAAGGTTGGAAGGATGCGTTGGTGGTCCCAATACACAAGCAGGGGGAGGATAGGGGGAGGCCTGGCAGCTACAGACCAGTGAGTCTCACATTGAGTACACGAAAGGTAATGTAGAGGCTGGTGGTACAGTATGTGGTGAATATTTTATGAAAAGGAGGAATTGGTTGGAGGAGTCACTACATGGTTTCAGAAAAGGTCACTCATGTGAGACGCAGCTGGCTGGGCTGTTAAGAGGATCTGGTGCNTGGTTTCAGAAAAGGTCACTCATGTGAGACGCAGCTGGCTGGGCTGTTAAGAGGATCTGGTGTAGGCAGTTGATGAGGGGAAGCAGATTGATTTTGAGAAGGCACTTGATAAGGTGCCCATGGGACTTTGATGAAGAAAGTGGATGAGCTGATACCGGACAAGTGGGTAGTGGAATGGATTGGGGACTTCCTCAGGGAGCGAAGACAGAGGGTGAAAATGGGGGAGGCAATATCGGAGGAAGGAGGGGTTACATCAGGGGTGCCGCAGGGAAGTGTGCTGGGCCCTTTGTTGTTTACCATTATGGTAAATGACATGGGTTTGGGGATTAGTGAAAAAATAAGATTGTTTGCAGATGATTGTGTATTGTATGCAGTGGTGGGAGGGGGTAAAAACTTGCAGGCAGACATTGGCAGGATATGGTTGCGGACCATGGAGAATAAAATTAAGATAAATTTATGAAAAACTAAGGTAGTGAGGTTTACAAGGAAGAAGGTGATAAGCAGGGACATGTACAGATGGGAGGAGTAAGAGACAGAAGAAGCAGCAGAATATAAGTATCTAGGGATTGTATTGCAGGGAGACCTCAGATGGAAAAAACCGGTAGAGAGGGTGGTTGCAAAGGAAAGAAGGGCTTTGGGTATGTTGGGAAGGGTGCTGAAGGGAGTTAGCGGTGAAGTGAAGGAGAAGGCATATGGCAAAATAGTATGGCCAATGTTAGAATATGCTGCAGCAGTATGGAACCCGTATGTGGAGGTGGAGGTGAGAGAGGTAGAGAAGGTGCATAAAAGGGCAGCAAAATGGGTGAAGGGTAGGTGGAGAAGACAGGGGCAGGATGGTGAGGACGAAGGGAACTATAGGCCATCAGTGATGATGAAAGAAATAGGGTGGAGCTCATTGAAGGACAGGAGGAAAGTTGAAAGGCTGGTCAGGATGTACGGGGTGGTGAATGGAGAGAGAGGGTGGGGAAGGTTATGCTGCAAGCTAAGTAAGGGGGAGTTTAGACGGAGAGGAAATAACAGCGAGAAGCTTCAGAGGGTGTGGAGAACGGAGCAGGGTAGGCATATGCTTGTGAGGTCTGTGAGGGAGTAGAATGTGTTGCAGGAGGAATTGGTATCTGTGAGGGGGGGTTGCAAAGTTCAGGAAGGGAAGAGGAGTTTGGTCGGGTAACGCCACCATTAATAAATATAGTATACATCACACGTTATGTTATTACATCGCACACAAAATCTATTTTGAAAGTTGTGATTTTAACATGTTGAAATATTCATTTGGCATGATTCAGTACCACCCCATTTGTTGGCAGGTACATGTAAAGGTCTGCACCTCTTAGTTTACTCTTTGCATACCCAAGGATTGTTTGCCAAATATTTGCAATTTTTTTACCAGCACCATGCCTCATGTCTTTAAACCTTCTTTGTCAAGAATTGTGTTATGCACAAGAAACCTGCATTTAATGATATCTGCAAATGTAATTTCAGTTAAATGCATTTTGATAGTAGTCGCAGCTTTGAATGGAGGGTGCGAAATGATCATTTAATACAATTCTTGAACTTACTCAACCATTTATTAAAGAACTTTGTTCATTTGCTGCCAAATAGTTTTCAAAGGAAAAAAAGGAGAGGGTATGCTTTGTCTCCTATTAACACATTTGGTCGGGAAGACATACAGGTTCTGGAATGTAAAGTTGGTCATTGCTAAGAAACTTACATTCAAGGCATAAAACATACAATATCCCCCAATGTATGTTATAATTTTTAATGTGATCACTTCACTTTTGAGAATAGAAAAGTACTTCCTATAATTACAAAAAATTGAACCAGAATTTTTTGTATATAATACATGAACATGTTTGTCATTGATTGCACCAAAAGTGTTGGGAAAGTTCCAAATATTTTCAGGAACTATTTTTAAAGTCTCCATTGTTGGCATGTGTTCCCATTATGAACATCCCATAGGGCGGTAAAGTCTCTACAATGATTTTCTTGATGGTAGATGCTCCCATTCAGAAAGAAAATGACACTTGAAGGCTCCAGTTACTAAATACCTGAACCAAACATTACATCAGTAAATTATATGTTTCAATTAACTGGTATCTGTATTTAAGAAGTACTGTTACACAAGTCTTTTTTCAGCAGTGGCAAGGCAATATTGTATAACTGTGGTGTGTATTAGAACAATACTGAGATGAACTCTGGCAGGTTATTACTTACGAAAATATAAAATGAAAACCTATTTACTACTTTCCTCTTAACTGATAAGAGAGCTATGCGTTCCTAAAAAACCAGATTTGAAAAGCTTTTACTTAAAAATATCATAAAGAACTTGTAATTCATTAACAAATCAGTGAAATAGTGATTTGTATGACAGAGATTTTACACCTCCGAAAATGAGATTGGTGATATCTTCAATCATTATGTAAATGGCGGTTACCAACTTATGTTAGCACGAAACCACGTGATTATTGTGTTGCCTACCTGTCAGGCTATCCACCTTCTGTTTGAAATTTCTCATGAACAGTTCATCTGAAAGTGTTCCGAGAAGACAATATTTTCTGATCCATAATTTGTCTTAAACCATTTACAGATTAGTGTTACAAAGTTTCATGCAAACATGTAAAATAGTGATTCACTCATCGTGGGGTTAGATTAAGTTAGGTGGGCACATATTACAAAATTGGGTGGACAAATGTTAAATTGAGGTGTTTTTGTATTTTTTGTGATTTTACCCCACAATTTTCCTGACCTTCATAGCCCTCCCCACTATCATTTTTGTGGTTTGTAAGCATAATACGTTAATGCTACTAGTAAATTTGTGTTCTATGTAATTAGTAGAGTCTGCACTTTAACGTTAACAGACATATAAAACACTTGTGATATATACCATTCAGTTACTTCACACTTTTCTAAGGCCCTGCTAAAGTTCTACTTACAAGACATTGCTCCGCTTCATGCTAACAAAGCTTAGATAATTACACCATAGGACCAACACACCACATTCGTGTGCAATACATTTAATAATATTTTGCATAAGAATTATTTCTTACTAGGCACTACCAACACATCTACTTTTTCTTGTTTTTATTCACAGTAAGTATAAATGAAATATTATAATTTATACATAAAATATAAGTAAGAGTTCAATTTAATTCAAATAACGTACGTTTATGTTAACACAAGCATAAAACGCTTCTGATATACAACATATTTAGAAAACAACCAAACATGTCATACACGGGGTGATTTTTCAAAGGTTTGATTCAAAAAGTGTGAAGAAACTGCAAATAGACTATATTAGGATTTTACACAAATTGACCTATACACAAGTTACTAGGAATACATCACCAAGAGGTGTATTCGCTGATACATGTGTAACGTTATTTGAACATAGTCAAGTTTTGGTGTGCATTTTGTATTCAGTGTAGTGAATTTTATTGTGTAGCATTGCACGATAGAATGGGAATGGAAGGGCTCACATACTGCTGGTGCCGAGCGGCGTCAAATGCAGAAGACTATGAATTATACCTAACTCCAGAATAGGTTGCGGTTTTTACTTTGTGTTTAATTACTGTACTGTGATACAGTATAAATTATGTTCAAGCGTAGCCCCCTTACACCGGAAAATACTGTTCAAGCATAGCCAAACATTACACACCAAGCCAGAGTCCTAGCACTAGCAGGGTAGTATACCCCCAAAACAGTGATTCAAGGCACAACTACAATTTTTTGTAGCCAAAAAGTGTAGAGAGCTCTTACATCCGCTAAGCTTGGAGTTTCGTGTAAAACCCCTCGCACTGAAAAATACTGTTCAAGCAGAGCCAAACATTATGCACTAAGCCAACAGGGGATTAAATCCCCAAAACAGCGATTCAAGGCACGCAAGTGGTTTTTTTTTGTAGATATTGAGCGCAAAGTTCTCTGAAATGTGCGAAGCTTGGAATTTGATGAAAAAAGAATAACACAGTGTGTGTAGATGCACTGTCGAATTGGCACACGACCACTGTGATTAAACAATTGTTAAGTTCCTTGCAGTAACGTTAGGTCTACTTGTATTTAGTGAAGTAAAGTCACCCACTTGACATAAATTTTACAAAATTTTTATGCATTTACCCAATTACTTCCCAGGTCCTCATAGCCCTACTACTATCGTGACTGAAGTGAAGTTAGCTTCAAATTCCAGCTTCAATCATGCAATGCCAACATACCCACAAAAAATCACTAGCAACTTCTCAGCTCTTCAGGAAATGTGTCTGGCAAAAACTGCACATGTCCTACAGGGTGAGTAAAAAAGAATACCCCAACTTTAAAGATCTATATTATCAAAACCAAACAAACCTTGATTGACCAATCAAATGAACCGTGGAACTGTGAAGTTTGTTTACCATACATTCATAAATGTTCAATGTAACCACCATGAACAGCCCGAACGACATCTACACGATAATCAAACTCATTCCACACTCTTGACAGCATGTCCAGTGTTACTGTTTGGATGGAGTTCGTAACTCTCGGTTTGAGGTGGTGAGGGGGTTACGAGCTCGCATTCGACACGTCAATGTTAAGGGGACGGTCTGATGTTTCCTTGCCCAGAACGAGGTAGACGATGCCTTCATATCTAAGTTGGTTTTTAACAATGAAGCGACATTCCATACAAATGGTAAGGTGAACCGGCACAACGTGCGGATATGTGGTCACGAGCCTCCACATGAAACCACTGAACACGAGCGCGCTTCCCCCAAAGTGAACGTGTTTTGCGCTGTATACAAAGAGACTGTTTCTGGCCCTTTCTTTTTTCACGAGCCCACTGTTACTGGAATCTCTTATTTGGACATGCTTACAGAGCGGTTGTTTCCTCAGTTAGAAGAGGCGGCGGGAGACTTCATTTTCCAGCAGGATGGTGCGCCACCCCATTGGCACTTCGCGGATACCTGAACGAGACGTTGCCGANGGGAGACTTCATTTTCCAGCAGGATGGTGCGCCACCCCATTGGCACTTCGCGGATACCTGAACGAGACGTTGCCGAAGCGCTGGATTGGTTAAGGAGCAGCTGGTGACCCGGATCTTACCCCGTCCAATTTTTTTCTATGGGGGTGCATAAAGTATCAAGTTTTTCGTCCACCATTGCGGCTAACATTGACGACCTCAAAACGACAATTACGAACACCATCCCAACCGTAACACCGGACATGCTGACAAGAGTGTGGAACGGGTTTGATTATCGCGTAAATGTCGTTCGGGCAGCTCATGGTGATCACATTGAACATTTATTAATGTATGGTAAACAAACTTCACGGTTCCACAGTTAATTTGATTGGTCAATCAAGGTTGTACGTTGTTTGGTTTTGATATTATAGACCTTCAAAGTTGGGGTAATCTTTTATACTCTTTCTGTATAAGTTTATCTGCGCTTATATTGAAATTGGAGCACAGAATTCATGAATCTCATTCATCTTGTAGCACATTTGCCAGTTGTGATGAGATTGCAATGTGAATTCTTAGTCTTCATTGGGAGGTTTCGATTTTAGAAGGCCGAAAACATGACAAATAGTATTTCCATATTGTATTGAGTCAGAAGTTTATTGGCGGTAAGACAAAAAGTTGAAAAAAAATCCTGCATGCACGTTTTCTTCTTAATGTGATGTGGTTATATATTTACTTCATGTATACATGCCGTTCTTTGTCATAAATGCCCAATTGTTTGTATTATTGGCATGTGCAGTTTTTGCTCTAACATGTGCCTCTAGTTACTTTTTTCGTAAGGATGGATGCTACCAGATGCATGGTGCGTCACCATTTGAAGCTGGGATTCAAAGCTAACTTCACATCAGTACTATTGTGTGTGGTGATATATACAGACTATTGTGAGATTAGTAATGCCAATTCATACCATTTTCCGAGGATTTTTTTTTTTGATAAGCCACAATTCGTAACAACTGTCGCACAAATTTACATTAATACACTTTCCTAAGCTATTCTGGGTATAATTTGTTTCTTCATGCTCTTCTGCATTTGTGATATTTTTGACGTTAACAACCTTTAACAAATAATTTCCCTCATTATAACCCCCTTATCGCTATAAAACTGTAAGGATACAGGCTCAATTGTGCCTTTAGGGAGTTAAGTACAATTTGAAACTATATCCCTATACACACGACAGTTCAATATGCATATGCATACAACCTTGCAACACATCAGAATGACACTTTCCATCACACTGGCCAGCAATGTGAAAACTCAATCCCCAAGAAAAACACAAACAAGAAGACCTAATGCTTTTCAAAAAAAGCATCAGCTTTGTTGAACAAAAGGCCTGCATGTCCAAAACAACCGGTTCAATGCAACACGCCACAAAACTCCTATTCTTAATACTAGTGATGGGGAGCATCATTTTAAAGAGTTACGTGATCATACCACCTTCAGAAGCAGCGGTTTACAACTACAAGGCTCACAACCATATTTTACATCACGGTTTTGGATTCACAANGCTGACAAGAGTGTGGAACGGGTTTGATTATCGCGTAAATGTCGTTCGGGCAGCTCATGGTGATCACATTGAACATATTAATGTATGGTAAACAAACTTCACGGTTCCACAGTTAATTTGATTGGTCAATCAAGGTTGTACGTTGTTTGGTTTTGATATTATAGACCTTCAAAGTTGGGGTATTCTTTTATACTCTTTCTGTATAAGTTTATCTGCGCCTATATTGAAATTGGAGCACAGAATTCATGAATCTCATTCATCTTGTAGCACATTTGCCAGTTGTGATGAGATTGCAATGTGAATTCTTAGTCTTCATTAGGAGGTTTCAATTTTAGAAGGCCGAAAACATGACAAATAGTATTTCCATATTGTATTGAGTCAGAAGTTTATTGGCGGTAAGACAAAAAGTTGAAAAAAAATCCTGCATGCACGTTTTCTTCTTAATGTGATGTGGTTATATATTTACTTCATGTATACATGCCGTTCTTTGTCATAAATGCCCAATTGTTTGTATTATTGGCATGTGCAGTTTTTGCTCTAACATGTGCCTCTAGTTACTTTTTTCGTAAGGATGGATGCTACCAGATGCATGGTGCGTCACCATTTGAAGCTGGGATTCAAAGCTAACTTTACATCAGTACTATTGTGTGTGGTGATATATACAGACTATTGTGAGATTAGTAATGCCAATTCATACCATTTTCCGAGGATTTTTTTTTTTGATAAGCCACAATTCGTAACAACTGTCGCACAAATTTACATTAATACACTTTCCTAAGCTATTCTGGGTATAATTTGTTTCTTCATGCTCTTCTGCATTTGTGATATTTTTGACGTTAACAACCTTTAACAAATAATTTCCCTCATTATAACCCCCTTATCGCTATAAAACTGTAAGGATACAGGCTCAATTGTGCCTTTAGGGAGTTAAGTACAATTTGAAACTATATCCCTATACACACGACAGTTCAATATGCATATGCATACAACCTTGCAACACATCAGAATGACACTTTCCATCACACTGGCCAGCAATGTGAAAACTCAATCCCCAAGAAAAACACAAACAAGAAGACCTAATGCTTTTCAAAAAAAGCATCAGCTTTGTTGAACAAAAGGCCTGCATGTCCAAAACAACCGGTTCAATGCAACACGCCACAAAACTCCTATTCTTAATACTAGTGATGGGGAGCATCATTTTAAAGAGTTACGTGATCATACCACCTTCAGAAGCAGCGGTTTACAACTACAAGGCTCACAACCATATTTTACATCACGGTTTTGGATTCACAATGACCTCTATTACTTAGCTGCGGAAAATGAAGTATAACTTACTCATGATGGGTTAGAATCTTCCAGATATACTGTGTAGAGCGGCCGCATACACTCTCACCTAACATTTCAAAATCTTTAATTTACAGGTAGTAAACTATGCACTATCGCGACTAAGGCATTATTCAAACCAGTTTGACATAAACCCTACAACCCTACAAAGTTGCAATTAACAGGTAGTTACATACTGGCAAACAACAGAGCAATCTTTTACTATATACAGGTACGCCAAACATCACATGCAAATTTCCCATTTGACGTCAAAATCAAAACAACAATTTAGTTCGCGCAGGCTATAATTTCCACAACTCATACACCTAACCAACAAATTTGCGTTCTTATTACCAGGAGTAATATTTTACTTTCTACAATTAGATCGTTCTTTTGGAGGATACGATTACAAATACAGCACTCGGTTGCTACAGCTACACCACCTCGAGAAGATGGAATCCGTTTGATTACAGTCAGATTAGGGAAAAAACGCGTTTCCTAATTAGACAGTTTAACATAGGAAAATTTTTCCGCCACTAAGTAAGTTCTGGTGTTCCAACGAGGTAAACTTGAATTAAAATGTTAATCTACGTGAATCAGCTATGTAAATAATAAAATACAAAAATTTATCATAGTTAAATTGTTATATTATAATTCATTTTTGGTTATTGCAATTATTTTGTATTTTAACGTAGTAAATGGAAGATTTGGTACAAAATGCGACACAAACAATTACTAAGTGGCGAAAAAAATTTAGTTGCCACACTAAAATCACGGAGCTACACAACCTGGGTAGAATAAACCTTCAGTGGTTTAAAAGGTGTAGAAGGTGTAAAATAACGTGGATAGACGAGGGGCAAGTATTATAGTTTCAGATGCGTTTAAAATGTAATGTGGTCATAGTAATATGACATGGTCTGCTATGGCAAGCAGACTCCCGACAGTGTCAATTGTCGTGCCGCACCGACGCATTAGCGCGCACGAAGGAGAAACGTGGAAGAAGGAAGTCATTGTGTTAGAGAATGGTTCTTTTCAATTTCGATATGAACAGGCTCAATGGCCCGTGTAAAAACATATATGACGAAACCACCATAGCCAAAGCAATCCCATTAAACTTGCAAGCAAAAGTTTTATAGAGCTGTAATTGTTGAAATGTTTGCATATGACACAGTGTTCCCCATAATGATTTCTAAATGGGAAAAAGTTATCTCAGAGAGAACTGCCACCCCGCACCAGGACAACGCATGTCTATTTTCGCTAATTATCAACTTACCCATCTTTCACCGGCCTTAATACAGATAAAATAATATGTAAATTTATTCTCCATGACAGTCGCACATTTTTTTCCCAGTGCCCTTGCCACTTTGTCCTGATTTGATGTGCCCTTCCATCTAGATCCTTCTACTTTCGGGGTGTATCCATGGCTACAAATGCGGCAATGGCTCAAGCCAACCCTGAAATGGCGGCGATACATGCGTCCTTTTCAACATAATAAACCTGACCTAAGGTGTAGCTGGGCTTGCCCAAAGATGCATCCCATTCTCCAACAGTCTTAGCTACTAACATGCATGCCAGTGGGCTCACAGAATTGTAAAGGAGCACGAATTGGCTGCACTAAAATGCCACTTGCTTTTCAGGAAATTTCTTTGTAAATAAAATTGGTACACTGCGTATTTAAGAGGCTAATTCTGTATATTTATTTTAATAGTATCATGTGTAGTATCTCATTTTCGAACATTCCAGAAAATTTAGCAAAAAGATAATGAAACGGCCACTCCAATTTGCTGTTACTTCCAATGAATATTTAAAGGTAGGAGATGCTTGTTTTGCAGAATGTATGACAAAATGCCTGGATTAAATAAGTATGTGAATTTTGTAATATTACAGAATGTTTGTTTATAATTACTATGGTACACAATTCTAATTTAAATTATTTTTTTAAACATTAATTTTATTATAGTTTTATAAATATTTTTAGCTGCTTTTATTTTTACATATCTGCAAAAATACAAGGTTAGGGCATACTTCCATTTATAGGAATAATTAGCCAAATTCTCTTTGGAGTTGTGTTTAATTATTTGGTTGCCAAGGGCAACATTTGAGCTCATATTAAAATAGGCTTTAGATTTAAGTTTTATAATACTCTTGGTTCTTACTTCAAAGAAGCCAGACATGTTAAAAAGCCTTTGCTTGGCAAAATGATGCCATTTCTTCCTAAAGTAAGATAGATCAGTATGCAGGGCCAGGGGACGTTTGTAAAAATGTTAGGTGGCGTGGATCTTTAAAGAAAACCATGAGGCGGCTGAAATTTAAATTTTTTGAGTGCTTTGAAGTCGCTGGCGCTACCGGAGGAATGAGGCTTTCCTGGTGCTGGGAATGACGCCACTGACAACAGAAGTTGAGATCTGAATTGTGTGAATCACTTAAAACACAGGATGCGCGAATTGAAGAAGTTAATAACAGTATTTGCAATTTGGTCAGCAAAATGAAAAATAAATATAACTAAAAATGAGCCAATTTTACACTTAAAAATGCACAACTTAATCTGGAAAAACAATTAGCTGGACAAAATACGTCACTTAAAAAAAATTTGTGGGAAGAATTACTGAGTTTGCTGCCGAAAATATTACTTTGATTCATTTACAATGCAATGTGAATGCAACACATGAAAATTTCCCACTGCAGTTGTCTCAAGAAGAAAAAAAATAGTAGAAATTGAAGGAAGGGACTCGCAAATGTCAGTATCAAATGAAAGTAATTTACCGACTGCTTTAAACAAGCAATTAAATTCTTTAGAAATAACCTCGAAAATCGACTTGGTCAAATTGAAAGGGCACACCATTGCACATGCGAGAATTTAGACAAACAGATCTACGATACAAAAGCGCAACTATCTCAAACTGACATGAAATTGGAAGTCATGTTAACAAGAGTTGCATTTAGATCAGGAGAGTGGAACAGAAAACACTGCGCGCACAGTTGGTAATCTAGTTCGACGTCACAGCTCTCCCATTCATACCGGCCATAATGCCTCACTTCAGGCCCAAGTTCTACTGTTGACGATAATAAACTCCACATCCGCTTTGATTCATCATCCTGCTAAACAGTTGTCAGGTTCTTATATTTACTGGTCATAGCATGGAAAACCCAGTCACTTATTTAAAATGCCTTGATGAGTATGCAAATATGTTTGGTCTAACAGATGCTGAAAAACATAGATGTTTAGGTTTCAGCCTGAAATTCTCAGTCTTGTATTTGTGGGAAGTTATTCGTGACTCCACACACAGTTTTGATGATTTTCGTTCTAAATTCATAAAAACAATTTTGGAATTACAAACTACAGGGGAATTTCCATGCTAATTTATCACTGGAGAAATTTGATCGTCGTTGTGGGAAGACTCTCGAGGAGCATTTTAGCCTTGTATATGAGTGCACACGACACCTCTCTGCAAGGATGGAAGACAATGAATTTGCGGAGGTAATTTTGACACAGCTACCTCTATACTTCCAGGAGAAGTGGTCGGTAGGATATGTCAAAAGACAGACTGAATGGTAGGATTGTGTTTGGACGCTCGTGGCCTAAATACGATCACAGTGAAATCTAGGGAAGGTCCCTTTCCAACTTAAGACATACTACGACTGTATCAAGGAGTAAGGTATTTAACATCATTGAATTTAGTAAGTAGTTGTTGGCAGATTCCTTTGGCTGAGTCATCGTGTAAGTACACAGCATTTCTTTTCTGTAACCAACAGTACGTGTTTATAGGTTATGCCATTCGGTCTCTGCAATGCTTAAGCAGAATTTGCTAGGAGCTTAGAGATAACCCTACTGGAGGAGTGTAAAGATTTTTCTTATGTATATACGGATTACATCCTGATAATATCTCATTCATTTGAAGATCATTTGAAACATATAGGTATAGTTTTGGAAAAACTGAGTCAGGCAGGAATGACTGTGAAAATAAAAAAATATTTTTTCTATCGAGAAGAAATGCCATTCCTGTGGCACATTCTAACACCACCGGGCATTCAAACAGCACCAGTTAAGTTACAAGTGATTAAACAGTATCCATCACAAAATAATGTAAGACAGTAAAGGGCTTTTCTGGGTGTAGTTGGATTTTACAGGAACTCTTCCAATAAAATTGCACAGATTGCTATTCCATTGTTCTGCTAGTTAAAAAAAATGATCAAGTATGGCATTAAGAAGAAACCGAACAAACTGCTTTTGAAGAACTGAAGTTTTGGTTTTTGCATGATCATGTTATTTATCATCTGCTACAGGGAAAACTGTTTCTTTTGTATACTGGTGCTTTGTCATATGCATTGGGAATCAAACTCGCTCAAGAAGACGAGGATGGTGTTGAGAAAGTTGTCGCAATGGCAAACAGGACACTTAATAGTGCAGACCGAAATTATACTGTTACAGAATGGGAAGCACTAGTTATCATATGGTCGCTCCAGAAATTTAGGTATTTATTAGATGTAGAGAACATTAACCTATTGACAGATCTCCAACATCTCACCTGCCTCGAAGCTAGCTAAATTTTGGTTTCCATTTGACTCGTTTGTGTTTTTAACTATAAAAAATTGATGTCAAAATTCGCTACATTAATAGATCAGAATATGAAGCTTCTGATTGCTTAAGTAGAATTCCTGATGGGCATCCTAGTACCATTCAACCACAAACGGGATTTCGAGAATGTATTGTAGCAGTAGGAAAAACTAACTAGTTACAGTCTAGTCAAAAAATTAAAATCCTGTTAAGGGATCTTGAGGAGAAACAAGAGCAAGATGAATTTTGCAGGAAAGTACTGCAGAAGATTGCACAGTTATCTGAAGACCACAAGATTTACAAAATCTATTGCAAGTCAGGCGAGGGAATTTCATTTCACCATAGAATATCAAATTAATGCCTTGAAGATTTTTTAAGCCTGTGACACGGGGGAAAATTGGTAAGCAAGTTGTTAGTGAAGTTAATGCTATACAAGGTTTGACGTGAACCACTCGTCCGTGAACTCCATGTGTCCACTCTGACCGCCACAGTTACATCAACTACACCAGCTACACAGGGCCGCACCAGCCACATCCGGCCAAGAGTGCGTAGTGCAGGTTGACAAGAGGGAAACTTGCACCTTCTTGCCGACAAGGATTACGTAACTCAAGAGACTGCGCTGCTTATTTATTCCAAGAAGTAACTCTCTTAATAAATAAGTAGGCGATCCGAAATTGTGTTTACCCCATAGCCACGGTTGTTGGACACATGGGCAATTGGTCATTATGTTGTACCATCTCGCGCTGCGACATACGATGTGACACACCACCAAGTGGCATCCAACTGGCCTGTAGGTCGAAGATGAAATGCTAAGTCCCCCAAAGTGTAACTAGTAGTGTGCAGCATTTTTCCAAACCCATCAAACAATGCCACCTCATTCACAGCTACAGACCGGGGTGTGTTTTATTGTATCAAGAGCAATCGAGCATGGCAACCCACACCCCTTTGCCCAGGTGGACTCGTCCATTCCTTTAGGAGACAGGCACCTGGCAACACTGTAGCCAGTGAAATACAAATGCAACACAGGAAGTGAAATACAAACACTTTTCATGAGAATTGTAAAAATGAATTGATTGTTTAATGATAAAAGAGAAATTGTATTTTCAAAGAGGGAGATTGCCTATAAAGGCCTCTATTCTTGTAACATGTCATTTAGTGTGGTTACATGCCCCGTCAACTTCATAACATCAACCTTAACAGACATTTGTTAATCAACGGGGGTGTCACCAATATGTTTCAGTTAATTTATACAATTTTTCACCATTACAATAATTTCACATAGTGTTCATGTCATGTTTTACCATTCGGCGTTTGGCGTCGGTAGTCGTCATTAGTGACGGAAGCCGACATGACCCGTTCAATTCGTCTCAGCACTCGAGCCACGTCGCGTCGCGAGCCTCCTCGGTGCCATCATTTAGACTGTTATCACTTCACTGCAATATTAACTTAATTAACTGGAACATTTGTATATCATTAGTGTACTGAGAGGAGATCCGACCGCACCCTCGTCAGAGAGTTTAACGCTACTGCGCATCCGCATAATACTACGCTTATTTTCACGTTAAGGGTTACCAGCAGGCCATAAGTGCTAGGTCCGTTTTCTTTCACTACTCACATGTAATCAAGCATAGAGAACAAACAGCTT
>NQII01014817.1:2483-16882 GCA_002778355.1 Clitarchus hookeri | reverse complement strand
AGCGCAACACCAGCGCATGTGCGGGTCTTGTATTTAAAGGCGCCCGCCTGCCTGGAGCTGTGTGGTCTTTACAAACACCCTGTGAGTTATGGGAGCCTAGGCTCCCGGTCTCACGACACACAGGCCATTCGGTGGCGTATGAGGGTTGCGATACTACGCTGGTCAACCCGGGTTTCAACCAGGGCTGGCGACAGCCCTGGAACACACGGTGCCAGGGAAGCGTACTAACAACTCGCAACTTTCTTCACAAACGCCACGCGATGACCGGAGAATAAGAGCGAGGTCGGACCCTGACTTGCTGTACCGTAGGGGCTGATGATGAACAAGCTGGGGTTGTCGATGAGTAGCGACTCGGGTTGCAGGGTCTCGCCGACGCACTACACGGGAGTTCAACTAGCCACTTGCAATCAGCACTACAACTTGCTCTACAGACATCGCGACACTACAACACGCCAGTCGGGAGACTGGCGGGTTGCTTCTCTCCCTCGCCGATTACTTCTACATGAAAATTAATTAAGATAGCAACACTGATAAGCAGCTATAAATACGGGCCCGGAGCCCAGTTAACACATGTACACAGCAGCCCAACGCCGACTCAACGATTTGACCCAAGTCTGTCGGGCTGCATTTTCGTTGCAAACCCACTAAACGAGTTGTGGGAACTTCGGTTCCTGGTCGCGTGACAGCACGGCCTTTCGGGGGACATGAGTGATCGGTGGCGGATTTATGTGAAAGGATCTGAACAGACGTATGCAATGTTCTAGTCGTGTTTGTGCACCTAAAACACATGCGATTTTATTTTCTGCGCATTTGTTATAGAAACTTCATGCGTATTTAAAAAAGCATATCTGAAAAAAATATTTATTTCCCGAGTACACTGATATTAATGAATATGCAAGTTTATTTCTGTAATTTTGTACTTTCTTTACGTATTTATTTGAAACACTCCTACAAATAATATTTACACTATTTTCAAAACAATAATTTCCAAATAGTTATATTTCGGACGAATGACATTATATTCGACTGTTATGAATACTATTATTCAATAAAATATCATATTGAGATAAAAAAATCCAAATAATCTCCAAAGTTTTCTTTTTCAAAGATATTTGTTGATTTGTAACGTTAATACGACAAAAGGAAATAGCTCCGATTACTTGTAGTTTCCTTATTGCGGAACAACAGAAATCTTGAGCTGGTAAAGTTGAAAACCTTGAGGGTATTGTGCACTGACAAGAAACATTTACTAATCACACATTAATATAGCATTGTTGGATGTTATGGGTTTAAGGAAGTCACCCCAAAGTTTTCCTCTTTCGTTTCGAAAAGGGTAGATCTCTTTTACAAAATGTTTTTGTGTGAGTACTTATTTAATGGAATATAAGCCAACCATTTATTCATCCTCACTTATCATGTGCTGTAGAGTAGAGGAATTATGAATTTCGTTTAAAATTGGATGCAAGCATTGAGAATTTTACGAAAATATTTGAACGGTTATAAAAGCATCGCGAGACATTTCTTGCACATGATTTTGAGTAAATCACATTATTTGCTTAACACGATCAACATATTTTTGTATTCTCGCAAAAATTCTGTACGATCTAGTTACCAAATATACTGCTGTAACCATGTATATACAAATATTACGTGTTTACAAAAATTTAAATAAGTATTAATGTATATGTATATACTCCCATGCATGCACATTCACGTGCGAACATTTCTATACGTTATTTAAGCGTATTATCGCATAGGAATATTCCATTCGAATGAAAATATCAATTTTTATGAACTACATATTTATGTGCATTAATCTTAATATACAATGTGTATGCGAAAGTATGTTGCAAATTTCGAAATGTAAATCAGTATGGAAAAACAAACATAAAAGATAAGTGCGACTCATGGCTTACTGTGATCAATAAACGTGATGTGCACTCTTGAAAATGTGAATGCTTTTTTCCCCCCCATATTGATTCACCTCTCGAAGTTTGTAACATACTTTCGTATACACGGCGCATAAACATGTCGAATATATGCACATATAGGCTGTTGACGGTATATTGAACACTTTTCTGCTTAAGATATACTTGTACAGCTATTGCGTATTCTTCCACCGTGTGTAAAATTAGCGTCGCAATATGCCTGATCTTTTTACCTGCGCGTTGGTCAAATAAAACTGAGCAATTATGAGAAAAGTAAATTTTTTACATATTTGCTCAATTTTACTCTTAAGTACCTAAAATAAATATAACGCAAAAATGTTAGTTTCAGTATCCACAAAAAAATACCTAACAAGCTTAACATAACGTTAAGACATGTAACAATTTTCCCTTCGCTGTTACCAACTTTACTGGTCGTTTGACAGTCGGCGTGGCCGTTAAATTGCATCCAGGTAGGGGCTGTGACAATTTTTCAAAGGTTTATTTCAAAATTGCTCAATTAACCCTGACAAAAAGTTCACCATACTCCCATAGGACATGAAGAATGAACTGGCCAGCTTATTCAGCTGACATGAACTGCGCAGAGAATGCCGTGGTCCTTCCTCAAAACGAACGATGCCCCACCGTGCACAACCAGCAATCACCATTCAGGCCTCAACAACAGCCGCAATTGGCAATGGGACAATTTGCCTTCATTATCCTGTTTTTGGGCATGCCTCGTCGGATACAAGCGTGTCTCTGGAATCGTGGAGGTCCTACACGTTATTGACATTTGTCAATGCGTCTGAGAAGACCATTGTTTTGATATTAAAACTGATGAGATTCATTTGTTTACGTTGTTTTTCAGTGTATGCCTTTTGCTTGTTTCTTACTGGGATGCTGTAAACGATTACTGTGTTTTTTTCACCCATTTTATGTGCTATTAGGAGTACAACATAAATTGTAAACTAATTTTATTCTACAGGATGATTCTAAAATCATGGGACAAACATTGAGGGGTGGTAGAGCTCACTAAAACAAACAATTATTGTATAGGAATATATGGGCGGAAGTGACGCGTTGAGGCACAAACACAAAAATAACACACGAAATGCAACACAGTGTTTATTTACGTCACCACTAAATGCCTTTTTACAGCAATATTTATAATAATTGCTCAAAATTGCTACCACCGACAGTAATGCAAGCTTGGTAGAGTCGGTGGAGTGATTGGCGAACAGATTCAAATACGCCGGGTATTTCACGCACGCCACCATTGTCAGCCAATCACGCCATATGTAGAGGTCACCAAGCATGCGTGACTGTTGGTGGATGCATTTCCAGCAACTGTTTAACGTTTTCTGTACGGAAACACTCGTTACGTATGCTGCTAATGAACATTTTATATTTCCGTTAATGTGTTATGTTTTTGTGTTTGTGCCTCAACGCGTCACTTCCGCCCATATGCTCCTATACAATAATTGTTTTTTTTTTAGTGAGCTCTACCACCCCTCAATGTTTGTTCCGTGATTTTAGAATCATACTGTATATAACATCCTGGATTCGGATATAGTCTAATTTTTTTGCGAGCAGTACACATACATGTATTTTTGCATGCAGGTTATTAGTGAAACACACGTATTCAGGCGCACAGCACTGACGAGAAACACTGACGTTACCGATGTGTGCGGCGAAGGTGCGGCGAGTTAACTTGTTTGCGCGCCGACATTTGGCCACCGCAGATGAACGAGCCGCGGTTAGCCAGGCGTGTTCTGCCCGGGGCAGTGCATTCGTCACCCGAGAAAGCCGCAGCCACGCAGGAAGGGGCCGTGCGAGCAGGGTGTGCCACGCGTGGGACTCATGGTCACGCACACGCGCGCGTTATGCTGTTCCGCTTTCCCTTGCGCGCATTACACCATTCAAACTATTCCAGAGTCAAAAATTTTTTTCCCCTGGATTTTAAGAATATTTTGTTTCACGTCACGGTATCAACGATAACTTGATTAAAACTACCTAATCGTCTGAAACAATAACACACATATATACATAAAGTGAAAGTATGACAGTTTAAAAAGAAAACTTTACATTTCGATTCGTACGAATTTCAAAAAAATTATTTGAACACAAACTTCAGTTTCAGCTAAAGTTTTTAGTGAAGTCACAGAAGTGACGTGTTGCAGTTTATTTCAAATCCGAAACTCTGTTTGGCTGTGGTGCTGCAGTGGGTCAGACTACTCGCCTCTCATCTAGGCGACACGGTTTCGATTCCCNAGTATGACAATTTAAAAAGAAAACTTTACATTTAGAATCGTACGAATTTCAAAAAAAATATTTGAACACAAACTTTAGTTTCAGCTAAAGTTTTTAGTGAAGTCACAGAAGCGACGTGTTGCATTTTATTTCAAATCCGAAACTCTGTTTGGCTGTGGAGCTGCAGTGGTCAGACTGCTTGCCTCCCATCTAGGTGACACGGGTTCGATTCCCGGCGGGGTCTCTTCCGAATATTGCCAGAAGATGCCGCTGGTTGGCGAGTTTTCTCGGGGATCTCTCGTTTCCCCCCGCCCTTGCATTTCCGGCGCTTCTCTATACTCACTTCACTTCAACCTCATCGGATCTCAAAACCTTGATGTTTACAGCCGCCCAAATCTTGCCACTCCGGCATTTGGCTCACCAGGTAAGGATTTTACTTATAGGTATCTCGACATTAAAATTTGCTTCAAAAGTGAATGGAAAATTATTCTGTGCTGTAGGTTAAAGCATTAATTTCGTTAAATTTTGAGGTGTACGAAAAAATACATAAATCTAAAATTCCTGTATCTAGTTTTATTCGTTTTTTGGAAAGTTATTTTCCTCCATTGTCAAACATTTTTCAGACTATTATTTCAAACAGCACGAAGAAGGATGTGACATACTAATAATGTAGAAGATTGTTTTTGCCTCTTGGACTCCCTGAACACAATTTCGTTCGTACGAGGGATTTCGGCGCAGTTATTAGACGTATACTAAAAAAAGATTAAGTTACTTTAAATCACTGAACTGAATTGATGTTTCTCAGATAACATAATGTTGAGGAATAACCCTACTGGTACGGTATGGCGAATTAAGGGCCCTATCTGGGATAAATGATCTCGATTTTACGTGTCGTATTTATTATATTTCTCATAATCATGCAATGGCTCCGCAGCCAGAAGCCAGGCGCGCGCGTGAACATACATGGTGCATTGGCCGATAAGTGTAATTACTTTAATTCATCACTTTACACTTCCCATGCAGTGGTGATTGTGTAGTCTAAACGCCGGACTGGCGACCGAAGGGTGGTCGGATCGAAACCCCACGCCTCCTGCATTTTTTGAGTTCACAAACAACTAAAATAATTTCCAGCGCTCCTGGAGGCTACTGTTTGAACTCACCTCCCCGATTCTAGGTGCCCCTGCAGGCGACGAGTGAACCAACACANCTGTTTGAACTCACCTCCCCGATTCTAGGTGCCCCTGCAGGCGACGAGTGAACCAACACACATTTACAAAATGGTCGCGCTGATACCAGCGCTCCTAGCCACGAACTGTAGAACTTCAAACACTTTGGTGGCGGGCGCAAGAATCAAAGATGGCCGCCCCTACAGCAAACGACTGGCGGCGGGAATTCAAGATGGCCACCTATAGCATATAGTGGTGATGAGGGAATATCCAAGATGGAGGACGTGAAAAGCAAGAGAGAGAGAGATAGAGAGAGAGACAGAGGAAAGGACGATAAGAGAGAAAGTAAAGGAGACCGGAAGGAATATGAGAAGCCTCCCTCCCTCTCTCCCTAAGGGATAGAACGGACGAGAGAGAGAAGCAGGAAGGAATGGCAGAGCGTGAGAAAAAATAACATCGGAATGACAGAGCGTGAGAAAACTAATTGTAATGCAAGAGCGTGAAGTGTCGAGGTGAAATGATAGAGCAGCAGGGAAAAAGGGAAACTCCAACAGGAAAAAAGATGGCCATTATTGGCGAGGAATGACACAGCAGTAGGTTTCGGCGTGACGTCATTCAAGATGGCCGCCGTGGCACCCCGGAACCCTCCCAGGACGCCAGTTGTCCAAGTTTGCATCATTTCGCGCGAGTTATATGTGTAATACTGTTTTCCGTAACATACGTTTTGTTTTAAATGTGTTTAAAAGAACCGGTTTTAGTTGTGCACTAGCGTGTTTTCCTTCCCCTTGTCTGGCTGTTGATTTGATTTCGTCCTGATACATTGAGAATTGGAGTTTCCTCCATTAGATACAAAAACCGCCACAATTCTTTTATTAAACTTTTCAAATTCATATCCCGTTAAGTTAAATTTTTATTTTTTCCAATTTTTTCTATACCGCAGACATCCATACAGTTATGTATATCCACATTTCGTATGTGGAAATAATTTTATCTCGCTCAGAGGTTTATTAATTTATGTTTTACCCAGCGCAACAATGTAATCCCAGATACCGCACCAAAATCACATTTATTATAAGCTTAAAATGAACTTCGCTTCAGACCAACGTGAGACCATCCGCAATAAGGTTTGAAGCTATCGACTACGTGCTGCCTAACGCGCTTTATCTGACAGGGGTAAGCTCACGTAGAGTTCCCGAAGAAACCTTTCGTTCGACACCGATCACATTATGCGGGGGAAAGAGAACACGCCCAGATAGAGATACGAGTAACCGTAGAACAGGAGACTTTCTCCCAGGATGTGAGGCAGGCTTTCACAAACGTCAATAACATTTCCATGCGGTAACGTAAACTTACGAGGGATGAATGCTTCCACTGCAACAAAAAAAAATTGATCGATGGGCATTGACAGGAGACTTCACGTCTGCTTGTGACGTACAATACATTCGTCGTGCGTCACGAAATTCACCGTCTTCCAGTTCTGCAAATTCGGCATTAATTTTATTGTACCGGTTTGTAGCGACCAAGTTGAATAAAACCTGTGTGTCTATACATGTTCGTTTGTATAGAAAGAGAGAGAGAGAGAGAGAGAGAGAGAGAGAATGAGAGGGAGTTGAGTTGTGAGTAGTGAGTAAATTTCATCGTCATCTCCAAATAAAAAGTTTGAATCATCTACCATCACCACAGTCAGAAAACAATTTACCTAAATGTGTGATATGTTTACTAAATTATAATCTAATAAAATAGTTTCTGAAACTAACCCGAAAGCAACTGAATTTCTTATGTACACTTGAGGTTCTATTATAGTTCACGCGATTTATTGCATGAAACCGCGAACTGCTGTATTTATTGTTAATGTTCTGATTGTTTCAGTATTCATAACCTCCACTTGTGGTAGAGTTAATCGTTGGTTGCTGTCTAATAACCCATCGGTTTACCTTAACCATATTTTGGAAAACAATAATGTTGCCAGCCAGTACTTATAATATATCTGTAACAAAAAAGCGATTGTAAAACAGGCTCTTAGCAAAATAATAGCATTACGGTTTTAGAAAAGGTTTATTCAGCAATGTGTTTTGAGAGCGTGTGTGTTTGTAGGAATGTGCCAAAAGCTTACGGGTTGTGAAATAAGAACAGTCTTAATAGACTTTCGGCGGTTGGCTATGTACTTTTCAGACGAATCTTTGAAAAATTCCCTACCGGTAACTTCACACATTTGAACGCATCAACTGGACTACTCGCGCTAAGCTGGGAACAAATATGAAATATGTTCCAAGTTTCAACGTCTTAGTGTTGTGATGTTAAAATTATTATCGCTAGCTTTCTTTTATGCACGTAAAAGTAAAAAAGTTATGTTAGCAGTAGCCTAACACATTAATGCTTGTGAACTTTTGATAACTTCTTTTGAGAGGTTTTACGGTCTGAAGACCGGCACACTCACAGCCAGCCCTCTCGCACTGCAACTGTACTCTGGTGAGTAAGACAGTGCATGACATCTCTCCTCTTCCATTCATGATGCCTTCTGATCCATTTGTCTCACACGGGTTTCTGCCAGTTTTCTCATGTGAAACCTACTGTCCTCCTCGACAATTGGCGGTACTCCAACTCCTTCATGAAGCCTTTACCCACGTACAACCTCGTGGGTCCTCGGAATTTTCGATCTTCCATTGAACAGACTCTTCGAGTCTCTCGTCGATTTTAATGGGAAATCTGTTCCACAGCTTGGTGAACTTCTTCGTTGACCTTTGCTGTATTCAATTCCACCTGTAGTCCTCTTCGCTCAGCCACCCCGTGGAGCCACACCCGGATGTCCTCTGCCTTAATATCCTCTGCCTTGTTTTGACAGGAGGCTCTGTAAATTTGTCGTGGCGATAATTTTCCGCTCCCATGTTTATAATGCAAGTGTTTATTGGCAAACGTGATCTTGGCTGCCATATCTAAACACCAAAAATAAAATATTAACTTACCGAAGAAATAAAACAGTTATATAGTTATTCTCAGGAAATTTTTACATTTTTAATGGGGGTTTTTTTTATTGTATTCCGACATAGTTTCTAGTCCCGGAAAGAATATTTCACGTAATATGACCACCTAGCTCTTTAACCTCTTAAGGCGCCCGTCTACCTGGCGCTTGAACTGTGTTGCAGTNCCTTTCCAAGGCGCTGTAGCTCAAAATGCACGCATCAGATACATACAAAACTACTATAGGGGCCTGCATTGAACCTTCCTAAAGACTTCCCACTAATAATATTATATGGTCACCGCTGAAAGTCCCATAGGTACACGCAGCACGACGAGAACACTGCACGCCAGTTCAGAGCCTTGCGCTTAGCGGCGATGGCGTACTTGATGCGCGTGGCAGTGTCGCCCTTGTCGCTCCCGCGCTTCTCGGTCTCAACGTGGGAAAAAGTTCCAGGTAGACGGGGGCCTTGACATATTATCCCGAGTATACTCGTTTACGTTTGACATGTTGTAGAGTAGGTGAAGTCATGGTCGGTGCTGTACAGGTCCAGAAGGTAGCACCAATGCCGACATTTCCCTTCCCTAGGCAATTCTTTCGGTTACTGCTGACACACCAACTCTTTTTCAATTGGTGGTTTCTTGTTAATGGATCTACTGAATCCCTTCATATAGCCCCCAAAATGCCAGATATTGTAAAGAATTTGTAAGTACTTCTCACACCAAACATGTTTTCTTCTGCAACACCTGAAAGGAAAAATTGACGTATACGTTAAGGGGTTTTGTTGTATGCAGATTTGGGCGGACTCCAACCAACAAAATTCGTGAGGTGATTCGTTATACAAAATCGAATGGTAAATATACAAGGTACTTTCTAACTAAACAGAATATTAAAGGAGAAAGGAGCCATTGAAGAACTAGATTTTAAACTGTATGTTTGCAAAACATCGGAAACGAATAGAAGTTAAACTACGATCCTCTGAACATTGTTTTATGTTATCGGGATCTTCAACTTAAAAACTAACTCTAGTTTATACACTTAGCCCCTCCCCCCTCTCCCGGTGTAGTTAAAATAACACTGGTGGCCACCCTCTTTTTAAAGACAACGTTTCACCATAAGGAATTATGAACGTATGAAAATCTGATTTATTGAGAAGTATGATCTAACTGACAAAAAAAATTGTCCTCTTGTTGCATCTGCCACGGACTCGCCGTTTTCGTGTAAAATCTACACAAAACTCTCAGCAGCAGCCACACAGTCCCAGGCACGTAGGAAATAACAACACTTCCTGCAGGAAGTCACATACTGACTGTCGCCAGAAACAAACAGGCAGCTTCAGTACTGTGAGCTATGGTACATTCTGTTTTAAATATGTGTAAAAAAGTCCTCCGCCATCGTCTGCGAGGTGGGCACAGGAGCATACCACAGACGCATGTGGGTAGTACTAGGTACTTATGTTCTGATAAATGTTTGTATACGCTACACGAAGAGCAGCAGTGACGTCGTACGGCCATGTGTTTGCGGGTATCGCAAGAAACTCAAAATCGAACGTGCATCACCATTCAATGTGCTCGTTTGCCAATTTTCGCATTTACCTAATAATTTTCTAGAGATAGCACACTTTTTTTTTTTGGCAAATAGTGTATTTAAAAAAAATTAACAGAAAAATTAAATACGCAATGCATTTGTACGAGAAACATGTGGAGCGGCATAAATGAGTTCACAATCTTCATCAGAGCTCCCACCTTGTTCCAGCGTATTGTCTGTTAAGTTACGGAGAAGAGATGAGTCGCAGATGAACTCGAGCCACCACATGTTTCCCTTGCATCGGTATGCTGGCGTTACTAGAATGAATGCTCCTATGTTTGCAGAGCGTGAAACACGCCACACTGATCACACGTTATTTACCTTTCTCTCGCTGGAGCACCGTGACAAACTACAGCCTGACAACAAACGCTGGATGCTTGCTTTGATGAAGTCCTCCGGGGATTCTCCGTAAATATAGCACCGCGAGCAAATTTTTCCCTGGCGGGTTTGATGAAGTGCGTGAGCCAGCGGCGTTTGTCAGAGATTTGCGTCCGACTTAGGACAGCAGACGGAATATCGCGTAATATGCGGCCTGTTAATACCAGACGGATCCCGTTAGCCGTAATCCAGCGATATCGACAGCCACTGGAAATCCGCTTACAGTACAGTGCACGATCTCTCGACAAAACACTTAATTTTCACACACTTCTAGCTTGATGGGTGGAAAAGGATGTGATGGGGGTTGGTCGGAGTCGAGGTGGGAGCAATCCAATTTGTGGCCTCTGATGGCATGTCGACATAAAAAACGCAGCTATGTAACACAGAGAAAGCAAACAGCTTATAGGTTTCATTTCGAAAGTATGAAACATGAGAAAATCCCACAGTTCTTTAAACTGACGACTTATTATTATTTCCGGAAACACGTGGGCTTACGAAAATTTCATTTAAGATAGTTTTGGTGCCTGGAGATTTAGAAATCTGAACGTTTGAAGCAAATCGCTGTCACACTTTGAAATATATACAATATAATATTTTATCTTTCGTTTAATAAAAATACATTTAAATTCAATTAATTTCATTTAGCTTTTCAGTGGTTCAGAGAGTATGAAGGTGACTTTTGATTCAATGAACGAGATTTCTAAATATGCTGTATTCGGCATTATTAATATTTTTCTGAGTCACTTGGCGATATGCAATCAGGTGTGAATTATATAAAAAAATTATATACTTTAATAACAAAAAAATGGTTTGTTTTGCAAGTTAGATACATAAATTTTCATCGCAATACATTTAACTCTCTATGAAACAAATAATGTGATTAGCAAATGCTGTAGTTAATAAAAGCGGAGTAATGCACAATTTACTCAAATTTTTAAAAGGAATTAAAAACTTAACGAAAAAACTAGTATTTGTTAAATAATTTCGATGAAAACATAAACTTCTGAAAAAAAAAATCGTTATTGAAACCATCAAAAACTGTAGTTTAATTAAATTCAGTCATTGCTGAATTGTAGGATACGCGTAAACAGAGGCGCCAATAAAGACGTAGACACACAAAAGACACAGTTTAAAATTTAATGTGAAAATTCGCGCCTGTCAAAACAATTCTAAAATTATCAAATTCATTATTTTATAATAGGCTGATCGGGGATGATTACGTGATTGTATGCTAAAATGAATAAGAAAAAGTTTCAAAAACTAATATCAGAAAAACATTTCACTCATATATTGTAGCAAATAGGAAACAAAATATCACATACTTTCACTCATTGTCACAAAAACTTGCACAGCCTTCCAAACTGATTCGGTAATTGTGAAAAGTTGGGCAAAATGAACGATGCTCACAAGATTAAAAGTCTCGTGCAGCTGCACATGCCCATTAAGTTGTACGAAGGAGCTACTGACGCTCTTCGGGCGTCGTGTACGAGATATCCTCAAAAAATCATCTGCGAGGTTATAAGCGCAGTATTTGCCAAACATTATTAATGAGTGACAGGCATATCGAGAGGACATACGAGTGAGCGTGAGTGAGTGAAGAGATGTGGGCGGCTCTTAAATATCGAGGTCTCGAGTGCCGGAGAGGACGTACGAGAGAGCCGTTCACACAAATGACGGAGTTCGAGAGAGAGAGAGCCGTTCACACAAATGACGGAGTTTGAGAGAGAGAGAGCCGCCGGGGAGGTGCACTGAAATGCCCGTCGTTTGGGTCGTTTATACCTCGCTGTCAGATTGTGTCGAGGGCAATGTGCACTTCTAGTGACTCGTATGACGGGCTGGTTCTGGACGATCCCGACAGATCACTGGAATGGATGACCGATCAACCGTCAGACAGTCGCGAACAGAGACAGCCACTTCCTTGTCCACCATCCAGCAACGTACGGTAGCTTCACTGCAATCTAAAATCGAAAATGTTAAAAACTGCTCCAAATAAGCAAATCTGACAGCATATCTGTCGAAACTGCTCCAGTTGAATCAGAAAAAGTCTATTGATCATTTTAGTTTGCTGGTATTAACTGATTAAACAGTGATTTCTACTGATTCCTAGCGAACTGCTCTGACCCTGGCGGTAAAACCTCGGTACGTTCCACTGACTCGCTTAGTAGATGAAAGCTTATCAACTGAATATTCAGATAAATAATTCTACTGATTGAAATCAGTGATTCAGATTTACAGTGTAGTGCGCCGTAAAAAAATATATGCAATTATGACGACCTTGGCGTGCTCTGCCATTACACCTGGACATCTCCAACTTTGTCTGACGTGGTGCGAGTAGAAAGACGTGTAATGACGCGAATTGGCAACGTTTTGCAGCGACGAATGAAGTTTTCATATGTTCTGCCGCAGGATGACATAGCGTTTGTCTGATTTAAAGACCGAGTGAGTGAGTGAAGAGATTTGGGTGGCTCTTCAATATCGAGGTTTTGAGAGCCCGNGGGGGGGGGGGGATCCCAGAGAAAACCCGCTGACCAGCGGCATCGTCCGGCACGATTCTCACATGCGAAAATCCGGGGATGACCCCACCGGGAATCAACCTGGTTTATCTTGTTGAGAGGCGAGCAGTCTAACCACCACACCAATGTAGTCCCCCCCCTTCCATGCCCGAGCTTATCTTAAAAAAATATCCAGGCACGAGATTTACTAAAAATGATTTTCTTCTATGCTACAGATTAGCTGAACACATCCTTATGCTAGAGATATTTTGATGAATTTTTTTTTGTTTTCTCAGCAACCTCAAATTAATGAAAATTCGTTTAATCCAATGGTTATTACCTTATGAAAAAAAATGCATGGCCGTTAATGTACCATAAACGTTTTAATATAACGTTTTAGTAAAGTAGTACTGTTTGCCAGAGCAGTGTGGCAATGGTGCGTTAACATGCATCTTAAAACAATTTAGATTGCATGTGAGGTTCTACATTTGATAACGATTCCCCAGAAGTGCAGGAATAACAATTACTAGAGATGGGTTATCAATAAACAGTTTCTCTGGTAAGGATGTAACGATTCGTTGGGCAGTATAAGCTACCCAAAGACATAGCCACCACAAATTAATATAGTTTACATAGTGCACCGTCTAAAACAATTTTAATTCTGCAATGTTATGGTTCGTTGGGAAGTATAAGCTATGCCACGTCTACCCGAAGGCACAGACATTTATTCATCATCAATTAACAGTTGGCATGGTGCACTAACTAAAACATTACCAATTCTCCAATGTGAATGGAAGTCATATAAACTTACTGCACAAATTTTTAAGCGATAAAAATATTTACAATCGTATAAATTAATATCAAAATATGACATTATAGAAGAATCGCTTGGTAATATTTAGAATATTGAGTGCATAGCTCAAGTCACCAATTACAAGGCTACCGAATAAAACATTACGTTTCAGGGAAATATTATAAGAAGGACTATTTTACATTCACCTTACGGTATAAAAACTGCTCGAAGTTTCCAGACTACAACAAATAAAGTATAGGCGAAAATTAGCCAGAAATGTTTGTAAATTCACAAACAATTGATACGTGAATTTTCTGAGCATTCGTAATCATATATTCCTTCCGCAGAATTCGCTATGAATTTATAGAACTTTCCACAAGTCGATATTATCTTTTTTGTTTAGTTTTAATGGTGTTTGCAATTTATCTTTTTCAAATTAGGCTTGTAGGCGTTGCGTTAATAAGAAATAAATATTATCTTTTTTTTTTTCAAAGAGGAAGTTAAATAGAAAATAATATATCGTAGGTTAGGGTTACAACTATTCACTTACTAGACTGGCCCTGTTTTCGTAGTGATAAATGTATGTTTACTGTTGATTTACGCGCACACATTTTTCAGTTGTTAATTTTGCTAAATGTTTTGCAGTGGCTTTATCTGTTACTAGCAGAACTACCCGGCATTGCCCGGGTATGATAGGCGATAAGAGCGACGCTGTGTTAGGAGTTGAGGGCTCAACAGGGGTCCGGAGATCCACGAACAAGGTTTTTGTTTGGCATACACAATGTTTTGAGCATGGAACTAAAATGCATCGCTGCCCAATTTGGTCCAGATCCACCAAAAGGTATAGAATTG